>BPUM01001186.1:0-70134 GCA_020521455.1 Prunus kanzakura | reverse complement strand
GAACACGATCTAACACATGAGTTACAGCATGGAAGTCTTTACTCACATGTCAAGTTGGAACTCATAACTTGCAATGGTGCAAACTAATCCTTAGACCTGAGGCGTCATAGATGTTTTGTGGCTATGTTGTTAATCTTTGAGGGCACTATACGGTTATGCTGAATTAGACATAGCTTAAAAGTGCTCATTAGGATTTTCAATAGAGTCATGGAAGCAAATGAATGTACAATAAGGAATCTCTACTCTCAGTAAAGGAAAGAGAATACTCTAAGATATGATTGGTCAAATCTCTGCGCAGAGTAGTGGATAAGACGTGAAAGAAGAAGTCTTCAAATCTTACCAGAATAATCATATAAAAGGAATTATTCACATTAGGATATTGACAATCGGATTTCATGATCTAATAATGTGAATAAGGAGTATTGACATAAGAGAAAGATTCAATTGCACGATCATTCCAATTTGAATAGGTTCTTTCACAACGTCTCATTTAGCTCGAATAACCGTGACTTGCTGATAGGCGACAACCATAGTTTGTGGATGTTCTAAAAGGTTTCAATTAACCTTTATTAATAGGAAGAATTAAATTGTAGAGAAATGAAATGAGGAGACACAAGTCAATGGTTGATAATGAAATGCCAAAGTCAACGGTCAAAAGTCACCATGTTGACCAGAGCAATTAACCAAAGTCAAATTGCGTAAGACTATAATTATAATTTAATAGTTAAATTATAATTAAAAGATTAATTATGGAATTAATATTGACATATAGAAATATTGGATTAGGCTTTTAAATTTGATTTAAAAGATAAGGGACAAAATACCCTAAAATGCTATTGGGCCCAAGGGATAAGTGGCATAAGATGACATGACCCATGGACCAAATGAAGCCCCAATACCCACCCAAAAATTTGGCACTTAAGGGGGAGCTCTCCCCTTGCTTTTTTGTGTTGTCCTATTAAAGCTAAGTGTTGGAGAAAACCTAGCTAGGGTTTTTGGGTTTCCTACTTTGGTTGATGAGTGATCATCTTTATATCTCATCTTCCATACACCAAAAATTGGTCCAATCAAGAAGTAGACTAGCTGACAGGACCCGACCCAAATTCCATTTTGGAATTCGAGCCGGACCCTGTGTGTGTCCAACACCTGGCAGGTGCCAGACACAATTGACCTTATTGCCCTTCTACTCAAAAGTGCTGTTAAAACCGGAGTTTGACTTCTGCAGAAATTTCAGCAGAGTCTCCCCTGTAATAAGACTAAACCCAAAGTTACACCTGTCATAAAAGCATAGAAATATGTACACCAACTGCCAGTATGCAAATAAATACATTCCAACAGTTAAATATACTTCAAGGGCAATATCAGAGCTCTATACAGAAGACTACAAGTATAAAATAATTATACAAGACCCTACGTCGTCAAGGGGTGTGGCAGAAGCTGGACTCAGCCTGGTGGTGGCTCACTATGCACGCTTACTGCCTGGGGGGGCAAAACACAAAAAGGGTGAGTGGACCAAAAACAAAGCTTTAGAAACATAGTATAAAAACATACTAACCCCCACTGTAAAATCAGTTATAAAACTAAACCATTTCTTATCATACTTGTACTGAAATCAAAGCATACATATTTATATCTACAAATTCAATCACACACTTAATCAAACATTAAATTCTTCAAAGCATTGAAATCACTTTAATCTACCACCTAGGTGTACCCCTTTATTATTCCGTCAATTCCATTCTTGTGCCACCGGAGTGACACATCTCGCAGGTCTCGGTGACGCAAGGTCAACCGAACCGCAGTCTCGCAGGGTTCAGGAGACACTTGGTCCACCTGATCCGCAGTCTCGCAACTCAAGGTTCAGGCGTCCCTGGAACTCGTGGGGCAATGTCTAGCATGCTGACATATCTGAAGGAAAGTGGATGTCCGTCGACATCAATATAACCGAAGGCAACATATAATTGAAGGCAACCTTTAATATGCTTGGGTACCTAGGGTGGTTTTTAAGAAAATACAAAGTTCTGAAAAGTAAATAAGGATTTAATTGAATTCTTATCTGCCCTTGAACTTTGCTGCCAATTTATCTGTTAATTATCTAAAATTTTTGCTATGCTAAAATTTCTAGGCACTCTCAACTCGGCAGCATATAAAAACAACAATAAATCAAGCTATTAAAACTCTGGGCAATGAATAACTTATTCAAGATCAAGTTGTTTGGGCTTAAATTTGGCACGCCCAGTTCAAAAGCAAAGGCCCACATCATTTTTCTAAGTCGCCTATTTGGACCCAAAATTGGCGCCCTCAACCCATCAACGCGCCCAGCCCGTTAACAAGTAGACAGGCCAAAACAATAAACTCGGCCCAAAACGTTGGAGGCCTGGAAACAGTGGAAATCAGAAAAGAGATTTGGGCCTCGAAGGAACTCAAATTGGGCTCAAAACAAACTGAAAAAAGAACAGACCCATGTGACTCCTGACTTGGAAAAGTCAACAAAATCGGCTGGAGTTAAAGTTTGAACAGGGGCAGGTATAAAGAAGAACGCATCTGAAAAAACTCTGCCACCAGAAGATCAAATCCCGTTTAGTTTTTTTAAAGATATTCTGCTATTTTCAGAAAAAAGACCATTTTCAAGGATAAGCGGGAAACAGGAAGCTGTTCAAAAACTGAGAACTTACCATCTCAAACTTCAAACTCTTGCAAAAGCAGTTGAAATGGAAGAAAGGCATGGCACCCCATCAAGAATACAGGGAAGTGGTCATTTCAGGAACTGATTGTTGAGTGTTTGCTTGCCAGAAAATGGATAGAACCCCCTTCTTTTTTCTTTTAAAAATTAAAGATCTTTTGAGATTATTTGCCGCCCAATATTTAAAGATCAAAAATCCCACTCTCAAAGAACATTTCTTATATATACAAGAGAGGGTGAACAAAGCAAAAGACAATTAATCAACACAACCAAAAACTCAGTTAAAAGACAAACACTCAAAATGATCACTTGATCACAAAAAAAAGGTCCAACAGACCTAGAGTCTGAAGCATTTCAATTTCAAAAGCTTCTCAACAAGTTTGCAGAATCATCCTGCTTCTTCCCAGCAAAGACAGTTAGAACACTACTTCTGATTTGATCCCAGTTCACAAGTCAACGATAACGAGATTTCTCTAGTTACAAATTTGGTTCAGCGAAAGCCAAGACAAGCAGGGTTTGAGTTTTTCTCAAATACGAAAACCTCAATAAATTTATGGAGAGCCCTGACTAAGTAGCACAGGTACCACAGTACACCTTCAGCTCAAGTCCAGCCACTTCTGTCCCTTTCAGACTGGAAAAGTCCCAGTTCTGCCCATCCAAAAGCCTTCCAAGGCTTGAAATGAATTGAAGCTCTGCCAAATTCAAACTTGGTATCGATTTACAACTGAAGCCTAGCAGTTGAAGCTGTTAAAAGCCCAGTCCAGCACAAACACATCCAGTCCAGCCCAGAACAGAGGTAACTACCCAGACAGAAATGGAAGCACAACCCTCTTCTTGTCTTTGTATAGTTAGTTTTTCCTTTTTGAGCCTTGTAAAGGGGAGTTCTGCCTGAAATTAGTTCAATTTGTTATCATTTATTCTGGCCAGAACTACCGGTTTTATATTGAGAAAAATTATAAAGTCCTTACCTGTCTAAGGCATAGAAAAGAACTTACTTGGGAGATATTCCTCACCCAAATTCGCAATCGTTTTGTTCAGGGTCAATAGCTTGGGGCGCAAGTTATCCTTACTCACAAAGTCTGTTAGGATTGAAAAATTGCTAACAGTGGCACGCTCAACACATAAAGAAAGTTTATTTATTGACCAAACCATGGTCTTTGAATTAATGGGGAACTTTACCCTACCATCACAGGAAGCAAATCAAAACGGGTGAACATTTTGGCAAGCCCAGTGGGATCTCTTAGTATATATACTCTTAAATATTTTGAAAGTATATGTATATTGGAAGTTCTAGCCAGAATCAACGTCGTACAATGGAGCGAGATCAAGCAGCTTTCTGAGAGGGACCAGAATAAGAAGAAAGCGATGCTAGACAATCAGCTCATGGCAGTACAGGAAGCAGACGTTCCAAAACTGGTTCCAGGAGGCTGAATCAAATACAAGAAGCTATGTTCCGGCAAGAGGCTACGACACAAAGGAGTCAGGATTCTTTAAATAATATAACAGCCATGATGCAATGGCAAGTTAACAGGCAGTTCAGGAAAGACCGTGAGGCTGCCATGGCCAGAATTCCAAATCTTGATGCCGTGGTTCAGCAGCTAGACCTTCCCTACGGTCCTCCACCAGGACTAGCATGGCCATATCAAGAGAATCCTCTCATTGCACAGATAGCTGGAGTACCAGGGCCTGAAGAAATCCAAGCTAGACAGAGGGGAGGAGACCCTCTCGCCCAAGAGCATGAGGCTCCAGTCAGGCAGGAAGGTCCTGCACCAGTACAGGTTCCCCAGAATCAGCCTGAACCACCTGCTCCACAACCTGTGGCCCCACGAGATCAACCCCTGCCACTTCTGCCTGAGGCACTAGCTGTGCCACCCTATAGACCAAGAAGAATGGACCCCAATCCATTTCCTCCACCAGCAAGGGGCAGGAGAGGTAGAGGGGGGATTAACCCTTTTGCCAACAATGATAGGAATAGACCAGGGGCAAACTGGAGGAACCATCCAGAGGCTGAAGAAGAGGAAGAACACAAGGAAGAAGCTCTGCCCCGACCATACAGAGTGGAGCACAGGTTTGATCATGACCAGCTAGAACAGGGATGAAGTCCACATCCTGTCAATGCTTTGAATGACATGGGGGCATTACAGAGAATGATCAGGGAGATGATAGAGCCAGAAGCCAGAAGAGAAGAAAGGCCAACCTACAGGAAGCCGTACCCGGCTCATATAGACCAAATCCCTTTACCTCCGGGTTTCAAAGTACCAAACTTCACTTTGTTTAACGGAGAAGATCCTCATGCTTCATCAGTTGAACATATAGGCAGATTTTTCGTCCAGTGCATAGCAATATAGAATAATCCTCTGTTAAAACTGAGACTATTTGGAAATTCCCTTTCTGGACAAGCTTTTACCTGGTATACCAGTTTGTCAGCCAGTTCTTTTCAAACCTGGGAGCAAATGGAAAACGTCTTCCATGACTATTATTTCAGGATCCAGCCAGAAGTCACTATCAGTGATCTTGCCGCTCTCAAGCAAACGAAGATGAAGCTGCCCAGGATTTCATAACCAGATTCAGGAAGCTTAAGATGAAGTGCCGAATCCCTATGGAAGAAAGACACTTTATTCAAATGGCTCAAACCTCCCTCAAGATTTCTTTGAGAAAAAGATTTGATGGGATGCTGTTCGGAGATCTGGTAGAACTGGCGGACAAAGCATCCAAATATGAGGAACTGCTAAGAGAGGAATAGCAGAAGAGGAACTCTTCCAAAGGCACATACTACAAGACCCCCTCTTCTTCAATCCATTTGATTGAGGTAGAGTCAAAAGAGGATACAGAAGGCTCGGAAGAAAGAGAGATCGCAGTAGCAGAAATGGCAAAGTTAAAACATCCCATCAGCTGCAAAGCTCTTACAAAGCCACCAAAGGACCAGAAGCCGCCACCATTCATAGGAGGATTTGTTCCAAACAAACCGACGCAGAACAAGGTCTACTCTTTCGATCTGACCAAAGTTGATGCTCTGTTTGATGAGATGCTGTCGCAAAAGGCAATAGAGACACCTCATAAGCTGCCCAAACCAGAAGAACTTAAGGGCAGACAGTATTGCAGATGGCACAATTCTTGGAATCATTCCACCAATAGTTGTGTTGTTTTCAGAGACGTCATATAGGAAGGAATAACTGCAGGGAGATTGAAACTGGCAGAGAAACCTCCCTCAGTTACAACAGATCCTTTTCCCCAGCCTCAAGTCAACATGGTCAACCTAAATTAGCCAGAACGAAGAGAAAATGCCAATTCCAGCAGGAGCAGGAAGGTCACAAAGGAGGATTTCCAAAGGCCAAAGGCGACCATCTCGGCTGGGATAGTATTATGCAGTAAATGCAAGTGTGAAAGCGAGTTAGAAGTGACTCTGGACAGGCAAAACCAGCCCACACCCAGCGTGTTTGACCGGATTGGAACATCACATCAGCAAGGCCTAGCCCCGACTTCTTCTAGAGACAGAGCCAGACAAAGGGACTGCCTTAGGCCGGCTCAGCACAACAGAAGAATGCCATAGCAGCCCAAGAAGGAGATACCAATTAGGATGCCCGGAGATGACAAGCCTTTGGCAACTATCATAGAGGGAAGATGGTATTCCGTTGGAAAAAGCGGCAGACCAACTCTGGAATTAATCAGGACTCAGAAAAGGAGAATTCAGAGGCAATATTCCACCTTCCTTAGAAACAGGTAAGACGCACAGGTACTGACAGAGCCAAATCCTGCCAAAAGAAGAGAGAATGCAGAAACAACTCCTCAGGCAGAACAAGCAGGATATGAACCGCAAAAGCTGATAAAGACAGAATCTCCAGGCAAGCTCTCCATCCATTCGACCTCATCCTCAGTCGATCAACCTGAACTCCCACAAATACAAGCTGGACCCGAACCTGTTCCAGAAGAAGACCAACAAGACTGGACTGAAGAAAACGAGGAGGAACAGCTGGACTAAGAGCCATCCGCAGAGGACCAAACTGGGTTCCTCGAGATGGGAGAACAAGAGGATTGGACAGAAGAGATGGAATATGATGGAGGAATAGATGAGGAAACCGAGGCTTTTGGTGCAGAATTGGAGAACTTATTACAGGGCAATCTAGGCATTAACATGGTATTCATCTTATCGGAAAGATTCAGGGCAGCGGAAGGACAGGGAAGCATTCTGGAAGGAGACGTATTCTTGCAAGAAAGCTTTGAGTGCAGACTGGCAGAAGTAGAAGAAGCGCCAGAACAACAAGTACCTGCTGCCAGAACAGGTGGAACCACCATGAAACCAGTCACAGAACAACTTTGTTTCTCCAAATCGACCAGGGAAATGGCTAATCACCTCAGACCTTTATTCATAACTGCAAACTTTGGAGGTATTCCTGTTTCCAAGGTAATGGTAGATGGAGGTGCAGCCATTAATCTCTTACCACACATACTGCTAAGCAAGTTGGGCAGAACAGAGAAGGATCTAATTCCAACATGTCTGACTGTCACCAACTTTGCTGGGGGCATCACTAAGACTCGTGGAATTCTGGACGTGGATGTTATTGTTGGAACCAAAAAGCTGAAAATTGCATTCTTTGTGGTAGACACTACTTCTACTACCTACAATGCATTGCTCGGAAGAGACTGGATTCACCAAAGCCTCTGCGTTCCCTCTACTCTGCACCAGCAGCTACCCCTTTGGAATGAAGAAGGTTACATGGAGATAGTAGAGGCCGATCCACGGCCATTTCTGCCTTCTGCCATGTGTTTTGAAGCAAGGTATTATCATGATGACCTTGGTCCTTTCACCTTCTTTGGAGTCAACCAGAACGGCCGCCCTCACGGTGTCACGGCCCAAAGGCTCATTGAAGACGGTCTGGCCAGTTCTCTAGAAGACTAGAATAGGCCTTTTGTTATGAACCTCCAGAACTCCGATGTTTAGTCTCAATCAACAGGAAAAGGATTGAGCTGCAACAATCCGATCCATTACAAAAAGATTGTTGATGTACTGGGAAGAAAGGAAACTCATTGCGCAGAATCCAGCTATTAATATGGCAGAATTCACGCATGAGAGCATCGAAGAACAGGAAGAGAGTTTACAGGAGGAAATATTAGATTTCGCACCAGCAGCACTAGATGACTCCTTACCAGAAGTAGAAGATCCATTACAGGAGATTAATTTAGGGACAGAAGAGGATCCAAGACCTACTTTCATTAGTGCACTACTAGAAGAGCCACTCAAAAGTGAAATCATTGCACTCTTGCATAATTTCAGAGATTGTTTTGCTTGGCATTACCACGAAATGCCTGGATTGGACAGGAAATTGGTAGAACACAAGCTGCCTATCAAAGAAGGCTACCTTCCAGTCAAACAGGCCAAAAGAAGAATGTCCATGAAGACATAACTAAAAGTCAAAGAAAAGATAGAAAGGTTGCTCAAGGCAGGATTCATCAGGCCGGCCATTTACACTGATTGGTTAGCCAATATTGTCCCGGTTCTAAAAAGAAAAACAGGGGTAGTAAGGATCCGTGTGGATTACAGGAATTTAAATGAAGCATCACCCAAGGATGAATATCCTATGCCAATGGCAGATATGCTAGTAGATGGAGCTGCTCACCACCAAATGTTATCTTTCATGGATGGCAACGCAGGATATAATCAGATCATGGTGGCAGAAGAAGACATCCACAAGATAGCCTTCATGTGTCCAGGACATCTAGGTTCTTTTGAATACACTGTAATGCCTTTTGGCTTAAGAAATGCAGGAGCCACTTATCAAAGAGCAATGAATTCTGTTTTCTATGATATGATAGGACATTCTCTAGAAGTATATATAGATGATGTGGTGATTAAATCTCCGGAAGCAGAAAATCATGTATCAAACCTAAGAAAGGCATTCCTAAGGATGAGACAACATAAATTGAAAATGAATCCTAAAAAATGTGTTTTTGGAGTACAGGCAGGGAACTTCTTGGGATTTTTGGTACATCAGAGAGGCATAGAGATTGACAAAAATAAAGCCAAGTCCATCATAGAAGCTCAACCACCTCGGAACAAGAAAGAACATCAAAGTCTTCTAGGAAAAATTAACTTTCTAAGAAGGTTCATATCCAATTCTGCGGGGAAAATTCAATCTTTTTCTTCCTTGTTGAGACTAAAACAGGAACAACCTTTCAAATGGGAGGAGCAACACCAGCGAGCTTTTGAAGAAATCAAACACTATCTCTCAAATCCACCAGTTCTGTCCCCACCAAAGAAAGGCAGACCACTCAAGCTCTATGTATCCGCATTAGAAATGTCCGTGGGAAGCCTGTTAGCTCAAGATAACAAGGAAGGGAAGGACCAAACAGTCTACCATCTGAGCAGAACTCTGACAGAAGTAGAAAGAAATTACTCAGCAATCCAAAGGCTTTGTCTAGCTTTGTACTTCACTGCTGTAAAACTCAGACATTACATGCTACCATTTACCACTTATATCATTGCCAAGACAGACCTAATCAAATACATGCTAACAAGGCTAATGTTGAGAGGCAGAATTGGGAAATGGACTCTAGCTCTGACAGAATTTGCTCTCAGATATGTCCCTCAGAAAGCTGTCAAGGGACAAGCTGTAGCAGATTTCCTAGCCGATCATCCAGGAGAAGAAATTGAAAATATGGATTCTTTGGATATAGCAAATGCAGATCTACTGACAAGAGCTCATGTTTGCCTTAACAATCCCATTTTTTCGATTCATCTTACACCTTGGAAGCTATACTTTGACGGATCAAAAACTGACTTAGCTTTCGGAGCAGGGATTGTTCTAGAGGAACCTCTGGGAATCAGACACTGTTATTCTTTTCAGTTGGATTTCCAATGCACCAACAACAGGACTGAATATGAAGCTCTAATCATTGGCCTCGAAATGTTGGTAGAACTTGGAGTCCAGTCTGTAGAAATCTTGGGAGATTCTATGCTTGTTTTAAAGCAGATCGCTGGAGAATACAAATGTTTGAACCCTTCTCTTGCTGTCTATTTAGTAGCAGCTAGGAATCTTCTGACAGAATTCAGGGAAGCTACTTGGGAACACATCCCAAGAGAAGAGAACTTTGCAGCCAACGAGCTGGCTCAAATAGCTACAGGAATACAAATGCCGGAAGACTGTGTGCAAAGGATTATCAAAGTAAGGAAAAAGAGTCTACCATCTGTTCTGACCAGAGGAATGGAAATAGACGTCAATTCTGCCATAATCACTGAGGATGACTGGAGAGCTCCCATCATAAGCTACTTACAATACCCAACCTTGCCTTCTGAAAAGAAAGTCAGAATCATGGCTTTAAACTATCTTATGTGGAATGAAGATTTGGTCCGAAAAAGCAAGGATGAAATATTGCTAAGGTGCTTGGGAAAGAAGGAATACATGAAGGTCATGGGAGAAGCCCATGAAGGGATATGTGAAGCACATCAAGGTGGAAGAAAAATGTGTTGGCTAATTAGAAGGTATGGTTATTTCTGGCCAACCATGATGAAAGATTGCATTGACTATTCCAAGGGATGTGAAGCTTGTTAAAGACATGGACCAATCCAGTAGGTTCCTTCGGTTCCCATGAATCCAGTAGTCAAGCCATGGCCATTCAAAGGATGGGCAATGGATCTCATTAGCAAGATTTATCCAGCCAGCAGTCAACAGCATTATTTCATTGTAGCTACGGATTATTTTACCAAATGGGTGGAAGCCAAGCTTGTTAAGTCTACCATGTCCCAAGAAATCATTACTTTCATAGAAGAACAGATCATACAGAGATTTGGCATTCCAGAATCAATTACTACAGATAGAGGATCTTCTTTCATATCTGGAGATATGCTAAACATGGCAGAAGCGTTCAAATTTAAGCAACTCCAATCCACTCCCTATTATGCTCAAGCCAATGGACAGGCAGAATCAAGTAACAAGGTGATAATCAATATTATCAGAAAAATGCTTGAGAAAAATCCAAAGCAATGGCATGAGAAGCTGTCAGAAACTTTATGGGCATACAGGACTTCAAAAAGGGAGGCAACTGGCATGACTCCATATGCTTTAACTTATGGGCATGATGCAATTCTGCCTATGGAGATAGCAGTCCAATCCCTCAGAATTGGCCATCAACACGAACTGGTTGGAGAAGACTACAATCAAGCCATGTTGCTAGAACTGGAAGGGTTGGATGCAAGTAGGATTGATACCCTCAATAAACTCTTAGCAGGAAAACAGGCTGTGTCAAGAGCATACAATAAGAGAGTTAAAAACAAGAGTTTTGAAGAGGGAGAAATAGTCTGGAAGGCAGTTCTGCCCCTTGGAACACACATAGCTGGTTATGGAAAGTGGTCACCAACTTGGGAAGGCCCTTTCGTAATTAACCAAGTCCTGGGATTAGGGGCATACAGACTACAGGATCGAGAGGGAGAAGTTCATACTGCACCAATTAATGGCAAGTGGTTAAAGAAATTCTATCCAACTATGTGGGATTCACAAGCTGTGCAGACAGATCCTAGGATAGAAAGGCAACAACTGGAAACTGTTGCATGATTTTGTTCTTAGTTTTTGGTTCCATGTTAATGTAACCTTCTGAATTTCCTTTCAGTTTATTAAGAGAAATCAAAATTCCACAAAAATAAATAAACTTTTATTTAAATAGTCACCTTGGTGACTAAGCAGTTCATTACAAATTCCGAATTGAAAATTTAAAATCCTAGTTTTTTAAGGGTCTCCTGCAGACTAGTTTTCTTAATGGAAAGCTCCTTCTGAAGCAGCACCCCTTGATGAATTGAAGCCTCTGCAACCTCCAAAGCTAGCCTGGAAGCTGAGACCATGCTCTGCACAAGGAAGGTGGCTTCGGTCTTAGAACTCAGCCCAACACCCAGCCTGCACTGCACCTCCCTGCGTTCTGCCAGTTGTTTCTGGAGCTCCTCAATCTGTTTCTCTAGCTTGTTTGCAGTAGCCTTGGCCTCTTTATACCCTGCAACCATCTGATCCAGTTCTGCCTTTTGTTTTGCATAGTCAGCCAAGTTGGCATCGTGTGTAGCCTTGCAGAGCTCAGAAGTTTTGAAGGTGGGCTTGAGATCCTCATAGCGATCGTGAAGGTTGAGCACGTCTCTGGCCAGACTTAGGCTTATCTCAAGAATGGGCTTAGGAGCCATGTTCTGCCGGTGTAGTAGGTCCAAATCCTTCATTAGTTGATCAACAGCTCCCCTGTTTTCATCCAGCTCCAGTTCAGTAGACTGCCAGATCTTCACTCTCTCCATGGCCTCGTCCACAACCTTGAATTTGGTCTTGTTGGGGGTAGAACTGAGTTTCTCCAGCTTGTCCAGTTGGGCATCCCAGTCCATAGCCTCGAACTCAGCCAATTCTGGATTAGCAAAAGAGGCTGTGGTAGTTGAACCAGCAAGGGACTGGATAGGCATCTGAAAAATAGAAGTACAAGTTAGCAACAGGCAGAATTAGGAAAAAAGGGCCATAACATAGTGATACTTACAGCTGCAATCAAGAGTTTCAGGGGACTGATCATCACCGTTAAAGACCCCACAGTTCCTGCAGTTCTGGGCACTTCCACCTAAAAGGAACAAAATTTAAATGGAAACCAGGACAAAAGTGCAGAAAATGGACAGAAATAAAACAAGGGGTTACCATGGGTCCAGAAATGGCAGCAGCAGCCAATTCAGATTCTGGGGTTGCAACAGGAAGTTCTACCTGCTCCACAGGCCTTGAGGCAGATTGCTCTGTCAAGCTTGCAACAGGAAGTTCCACCTGTTCCACAGTTTCCAGTACAACCGAAGTCTCTATATGCTCCCCAGACTCCAAGGTTGGTTGCTCTGGTTGAAACGCGACAGGAAGTTCTACCTGCTCCACAGGCCCGGATATAGGTGGACAGATTGGGGCTGCCACAGGAGCTTCTGCCTGTTCCACTGGTTCTGACATAGAACGCTCTGGCTGCTCTTCAGATTCTGGAGCTGCAGTAGAATGTTCAGCCTCTGTGTCTTCAAATAAGGCCAGTTCTGAGCTAGTCAGTTCTGTCCCAGGGATGGCGCGTTGTTTTTGAGCCAAGGCAAGGCTCTCTGCTATCACCTCGGCCGGAATCTCCTCCTAAAACAAACAAACCAAAGTCAGAAGTTTAAAGAAAAAGCAGGAAAAAGCATATCTATGGCCAGAACATAGACACACCTCTTCTTCAAAATCTTTTCCCTTCTCTGTTGCAGGGGCTTCTGTTACTGTTTCTTGCTGCTTCTCCTATTCAACAGCCTCAAAGGCTTCTTGCAGCTCGTCATCAGTTCCAGAGGTCTCGGTTGGATTGGCAGCAAACTCCTCTGTCTCATCAGATTCAATCTCCTTCCTCTTCCTAAGTCTTTTTAGACCTAGTGAGAGGAGGAGGAGGAGGAGAAGGACTTTCAACTGCACAAAACAAGTAAAGGTTAACAGAGCGGACAGGACAGAACAAACCAAAGGAAATAAAATTTGAGTACCAGAACCCTACCAGAAGCCTCAGGCTGGGCAGCACTGCCCTGAGCAGGTGTGCTTTCCTTTCTTTTCTTTCCAGCCATGGAGGCAGCCCCAACAGGTAGCTGTTCTGTCAAGTTTTCATCCTCTTCATCACCAGAAGGAGGCTCCAAGTCACCAGTAGCAATGACAGAACTAACTGCATAAGAGAAATGTGAAGTCAGAAGTAAATCTAGCAAAAGAAAATGGAAGGAACAGTGTAAACCAAAGCTTACCAAACATTGCTCTAGCCTGAGCCTTTTGTCCACCAATGATCTTCTTCATAGAAGGATCTGATACTGGTAGAATAGATTTGTCAGACAAATATAAATGACAGAACAGGAAAATACAGACAGAATGAAGAATCTACCTTCTATGATTTGATTGTTGAGGTCCTGGATGGTCTGAACTGTGAAACTTCTGGACTCTGCCTCTGCAAACACGTTTCCACAGGTCCAGCCCTCAAAAAGCACCTTAAGTGCAGCAGCCGAGGCAGGCAGCCCTCGAAATCTGGCCTTCCACCAAGCATCAAAATCGGCAGAACTGGAGGAATTGAGCTCCCAGGATGGATAGAGGCCATCCAGATTGTTGTTGATTTTATTTACTGCGCAACGAGCATCCTTGTGCACCTCCAGATTATCTGAATCCCTCCAGGAAGAGGCTCGATTGCAGCTCTTGTAGAACTTGAACGGAATGACCTGTGGGCAGCCAAGTTGTCTTGCGCAAAAATTGGGATGGTAGACTTCTGCCCCCAGATGATAGTTTGGAGGCTTTCCACCTCCATAGGGCAGATCCCTCAGCAGGGAAACGCTCAGGAATATCTTCCTGAATTCTATCCTGGTAGCTTCGTCTTCTGGCTCCTTTTCAAAAAGCCGATATCCAGGTTGGAACCAAGGATATGCTCTTCTGATCACCACCTGCCACTGAGCTGCGGAGCATTTAGTGCAATGCCTGAACCACATCAGGTCCTTTTCAATGGAGCACTTGGGCACTTCTACCGACATCAGAGGGAGAGCCAGAACCTGATTCTCCTGCAGAACGATATCAGGAAATCGGAATTCTGGAAAATATACCTGCAGCCAGATCTGGATCATCCAAAATAAGCCAGGGGCAGATAGATTCAGGGGACTCTCCATTGTGGCAGTATGCAGATTCTTGAAAAGATGAGCCAGAACTGTCGGCCCAAGTCCAACATCTGTATGGTTGTGCAGGGCTTCTGCCAAGTGCTTGTACTCAAGCAGAACAGCAGAAGAACGGTTGGGGAACACAAACCTATTCAGCCAATACAGAAGGAATATCATATGCTGCTCATCCTTGTCCTTCTCCACACTGAATTTTCTCAAATAATTAGAGAAGGAGCAGTTCTGGTTGATAGTAGCAGGAGAGATAGTGAAGGGCTTGGCTAGTTTCTCCTGGTTCCTCCTTCGATGATAATCACCAATGGCATCAACAGGTCTCCCATGAGGCCTGAACCCAAAGATTTGAGCCATATCCAGCAGGGTGGGCGCCATTGGACCCACACGGAAATCAAACGTGTTGCTGGCAGAATTCCAAAAACACAAGGCAGCAGCTAGTAGGTTTTCATCCCGATTAATGGACTGCTTAGATAACAGGATTGCGTCGTAAATCCCTGCCCTCCTCCAGTGAGCTCCAAATTTGGGAAGAAGCTTGTCAATCCAGTCTGCCCACTTCACAGGACTATTCCTCACTTCACTAGACGGAAACGAACGGCTCAAATTCTTGCTGACCCAAGAATAAGAAGCCAGGGCAGAAGTCCCTTGGAAACACAGAGGTGCTTCGGCATCCTTCTTGATCAGCTCCGCTATCTCAGCCGAGACAGAACCAAACCATTGAGGTCCCAAAGTCAGAGTACTCTCAAACAAATGAAGGACGTTCTCGTCCAACTTTTTTTGGACAAGGGGATGGAGCCTGTTTCGAACCTCCATGGCATGAGCATCGATTCCAGTCCCAGTAATATAATCTGGAGGAACTGAGGAAGAAGAACTTTGGGCACGAGTCTTTGGAGAAGACATGGTTTTGGGTTTTCAAACTAGAAACGGAGAAAGGAATAAAAACAAAGAAAAGGGAAGAATTCTGGCGACAGAGACAAGGTCTGAGGAAGTTGGGGTTTGAAATGAACAGGAACTAAACTCTGAAGAAGCTAGGTTTTGAGATGAACAGGAACTGAAGTTTTGAATTCCTTTTAAAAAAGGCTCGTAATCATGGGAAAGAGAAGACAAAACGCCACAAGACGAAACAAGCTAGCAACTAGCTAGTAACTAACCAATTTCCCACCAAGTCTAGTTCGTGGTAGGTGGATGTGGCAGACAGGAGATGTTTTAAACTGGCGCGCACAAATTAAATACCGAAAAACATTAAATCTGCAAATCGTTTAAAAAACGGTTCAGACTTAATGGGGGCATTGTTTGGGCTTAAATTTGGCATGCCCGGTTCAAAAGCAAAGGCCCACATCATTTTTCTAAGTCACCTATTTGGACCCAAAATTGGCGCCCTCAACCCATCAACGCGACCAGCTCGTTAACAAGTAGACAGGCCAAAACAATAAACTCGGCCCAAAACGTTGGAGGCCTGGAAACAGTGGAAATCAGAAAAGAGATTTGGGCCTCGAAGGAACTCAAATTGGGCTCAAAACAAACTGAAAAAAGAACAGACCCATGTGACCCCTGACTTGGAAAAGTCAACAAAATCGGCTGGAGTTAAAGTTTGAACAAGGGCAGGTATAAAGAAGAACGCCTCTGAAAAAACTCTGCCGCCAGAAGATCAAATCCCGTTTAGTTTATTTAAAGATATTCTGCTATTTTCAGAAAAAGGACCATTTTCAAGGATAAGCAGACTCTGCTTCTGTAAAAAGGAGATAAGAGGGAAACAGGGAGTTGTTCAAAAACTGAGAACTTACCATCTCAAACTTCAAACTCTTGCAAAAGCAGTTGAAATGGAAGAAAGGCATGGCACCCCATCAAGAATACAGGGAAGTGGTCATTTCAGGAACTGATTGTTGAGTGTTTGCTTGCCAGAAAATGGATAGGACCCCCTTCTTTTTTCTTTTAAAAATTAAAGATCTTTTGAGATTATTTGCCGCCCAATATTTAAAGATCAAAACTCCCACTCTCAAAGAACATTTCTTATATATACAAGAGAGGGTGAACAGAGCAAAAGACAATTAATCAACACAACCAAAAACTCAGTCAAAAGACAAACACTCAAAATGATCACTTGATCACAAAAAAAAAGTCCAACAGACCCAGAGTCTGAAGCATTTCAATTTCAAAAGCTTCTCAACAAGCTTGCAGAATCATCCTGCTTCTTCCCAGCAAAGACGGTCAGAACACTACTTCTGATTTGAATCCCAGTTCACAAGTCAACGATAACGAGATTTCTCTCGTTACAAATTTGGTTCAGCGAAAGCCAAGACAAGCAGAGTTTGAGTTTTTCTCAAACACGAAAACCTCAATAAATTTATGGAGAGCCCTGACTAAGCAGCACAGGTACCACAATACACCTTCAGCTCAAGTCCAGCCACTTCCGTCTCTTGCAAGCACAGCCCTCTTCTTGTCTTTGTATAGTCAGTTTTCCCTTTTTGAGCCTTGTAAAAGGGAGTTCTGCCTGAAATTAGTTCAATCTATTATTATTTATTCTGGCCAGAACTACCGGTTTTATATTGAGAAAAATTATAAAGTCCTTACCTGTCTAAGGCATAGAAAAGAACTTACTTGGAAGATATTCCTCACCCAAATTCACAATCGTTTTGTTCAAGGTCAATAGCTTGGGGCGCAAGTTATCCTTACTCTCAAAGTCTATTAGGATTGAAAAATTGCCAACAGTGGCATGCTCAACACATAAAGAAAGTTAATTTATTGACCAAACCATGGTCTTTGAATTAGTGGGGAACTTTACCCTACCATCACAGGAAGCAAATCAAAATGGGTGAACACAAGTAATAAGATTAAATTGCACAAATTCATTTAGGAAAACAAAAAGGTCCACTCACTGGTGATCTGAGCTAGCTGGACCTTTCGAAGGTCCCTCCTGTGGGTCACCTGGTGCCCGGGTGCCTGTATAACCATCATAATATTTTATTAAAAACTCTGCTTAATAATATAGTATTAAATTAAAAACCCTGACCCCCGGCTCCTAAAAGTGCTTGCATCACTTTAAAGGTCATTCCTATGCCCACACTAGCTTTTCTCTCAATGGGCACCATTTAAAAGTACCTAGGGACTCAAAAACGATAAAGTCCCAAAAAGTCAACTCGGGACCCCGTGGGGTCCATGACCTCAGAATTCCAATCCAAACGTTCCTAGAGGTTCCAACAAGCCTAGGACACATGTCCTGAAAGTTTGGTCTCGATCGGATGGTCAGATTGCTCACGATTGCACGATCGGACTAACGAACAATTTCCGTAAACCTAGCCCTAGGGGTTGGCTTTTTCGGAGCATCCGGGACTCCGATTTACGATCCGTCGAATCCTACACGATCCTTAAAATACCTAGAACAACATACTCAATTTGGCTAAGATCCAACGGTTCGAACGTATTGAACTCGGAAATCGCACACTATGCGAGATCCATTCGGGGTTCAAACGTTATCCAAATTGAGATCCACGAAAACCTACATGCTCGTGAGGACACGAGGATTATTCTAGGACCAAGAGTGGCTCCTGTTACCTGGCCCACGCGCCGCCCACGCGCCGTGTGTGCCTAACAATTTCCGGTGACCGGATTTTCTCCACAACGTCAGCCCAAACTCCTATCCTAGGTAATATACCCTATTTGGAACCACTTTTGTTCTTGGGCTATGGCCAAAAAGGGGCTGGATGTGACTGAAAATGGCAACGCAAAACCGGCAGTAACTCAACTCGTAAACAAACCTGTCAAACTTCAAAATCTCTGAAACCTACCCAACCAACAGCTAGAGCATGAAAATCAGTCGAAAAACCATACCTCAATCACTTGATTTGGTGGTCGGACGACGGTTCGTTCTTGGCTGGTATGGGCGGTGTGGCGGTGGCTAGGTGGCTTGGGTGGTTTCGGGTGAATAGTAACGGGGAGGAGGGTTTGATCGTGAGAAGGAAGAAGAGTGGGGAGAGATAAAGGAGAACCAGATTTTTTTAAAAATCTGATTTCTGAAAATTAGTATTTTGCCCTTTTTCGTAATTTGCTCATATTTTCTTCGTTACTGTTCCGATTCGAGTCCACTACGTGTCTACGGACTTGTTTCGTCGTGCTCTACGCAACGGTACAAGTAGTTTTCCCAAATTCTTCCCCGGTCAATAAGTCAACTTAAAACCTAATAAAATATTCCGAGGATAGTTTAGTCTTTTTCCTTGTTAAACTATTAGTTAAATATTAATTAAGCATTGGGTTGTTACACTAGCATCCATACTTCTTAATTGCCTTATCTTCACATTTAGGAGCATTTGGTGTGGTAAGGTAGATGACTCCAATCTTGGAGCCTTAAGGTGCCCATGATTGCTCTCCAATCCCACCATTGGGAAGGGCTAAAGATAAAGATCTCCTTTCTAGCAAGATTTGAGCAACATGCAGCTACTATCTTCTTTGCTGGCCTTTGTCTTTGGTCATACAACATCTTAGTAGTCGGGTTGGTGTATGAGTGCCTGAAGACTGGTTCGCACGATATCTCCTAACAGGCTCGGCTAGGAGGCCTTTTATTGACACCTAGGGTGGTCAACCTGGTCGGTAAAAGGACGATCTAGTCTTTTGTGGCCACGTGGTGCTCTCTGATCGACTTGGCCTATAGTGATGATATGAACCATTAGCACGTAACAATGAATACGCCATTTGAATATGCCATTTGACCGTGATTGATTACAACTTGTTTGATTGTTATATGTGGAAGTACTATTCTTCTATTTTTTAGTTTTATTGTTGCGTCGATTTAGCTGCACCAAAATGGATTCAGCTGCATCCTCAACTTGTGATACTCACAAGTGCACGAGCCGTTTGGTAGTATAGCATATGTAAGTGCGAGGTCGATCCCACGAGGATTGGTGATTGAATGATCCAATTCATTTCCCATACACAAAACAGAAATGAAAAAGAAAATAAATAAAACAAGAAAAAAGGAAATAACTCAAGCAAATAAGTTCCCAAGTTCAATTAGATTAACGGATTGATTCTAGCTAAAGTATGATTAAGCCATGGTGTTTGGTCCTAACCTTGTGTTCCTAATTCCCAAATTTGATCATTTGTTGTCTAACCTAAAATTAAGCATTAGGAACCCATTGAGCATAGAAGAACAATTTAAACAACCAAGCATGTATCTAATCCCTGTTGTCGAATGTCCATACATACTCTTCCTATTCATAGTTCAATTCGAATTAAAGCATGGTGTCTACTCTTAATTCAAACCAAGATAGCTAACATGCAAGCCTAAATGGTGATCAATCATTCAAACCCGCATATTAACTTATAAGCATAATGAATAAGAACAAAAATCATAATTGAAACTTAGAAACTAATCAAACTTGAAAATAAAGAAAAGAATTTACATAACAATGAAAAGTAAAGTGGAACTAAGAAAAACTTAAGGAGAATTTCAGCACAAATATTTCATTACAACAATTGAAAACTAGAAAGTTAAACTAAGAGAATTTGAGAGAGAGAAGGGAAGGGAGCTCTAGAGAAGTGTTTGAGAGCTCCCCCCTTGGGATGTTTTATGAAGCTTGAAGACTTCTCTATTTATAGGGCTAAGAGGGAGGAATATCATGATGAATTCCAACACCACCATTCCTCATTTAATACAATCCATAACTCCCACATCATCTTGTCTATGTTAGTGTGGTTGGAATCAATTGTATCCCATACTTATTTTGTTGCACCTCAAGCTTTCTTCACATGGGATTATCAAAGGTGTTCAATTTGTGGCTGCCTTTTGCTGCCAACCCATGTGGATTTTCTTTTGGTTGTTGGAAAAAACGATTCTTCTGAACCAGGCTTGGTGTAGGAAGGCCTGAGGTTTCAATATGTATCCAATGGGACTCAAATTTGGATATATCATAATAGACACCCATTGGAACAACTTATATGAAGAATGTATTCCCATATGAGCAATACAAGTGTATGTTTTGGGCCTTGAAAGTTGACTGCCGAAAATAGACTGGAATTGACTTCATTGCAGTCAGCTTGTGGGCTTGTTTTGGGCTTGATCTTCCCTCCTAAAAAATCTGGAAAAATATGGATCTTGAAGCTCTTTGAATTATCTTTCCAAGAATATGCAGCCCAGCTCAAGGAAAAATCGGAAAGCCCTTCAAATGTCATATTTGGCCCAGTAACGCAGATGCTGCCGAATTTGACCATAAGTTGCCAAAACTTGTATAACTTTCTCTAGAAGACTCGGAATCATGAACTGTAAAATTCTCCAGAAACTAGACTTCCGCATCTTTCCAATGATGTATGGCTCGTTATCTAGTTCTTCTTGAGCAAGTACAGTCCAATCAGTGAAGTTGACTGATCTGCAGACACCGTTTGAGCTAATTTGTCTCCAAAATGCATTTAATGAGTCTCAAGCTTATTACACTGAAACAAACACAAAATTTATTAAAAGCACAAGTTTAACTCAAAAACATAATCAAATCATAAGTTAGAAGGGTACAAAATGATATATAAATATGCACCGATCAGTTATTTTCTTCTTAATTTTTTTTGGACAGTTTTACACTATGACCCTATGAGGTCACAATCCTGCATCTGCCACTGACTCCAGGAATACGAACAAGAAGCATGGAAGACTTTGCTAACTACTTAGACCATATGCATTACTTAATTGGGTTAGCAATAGTTACAAGGCATTTCTCTCCATCTGGCTAAGCTTGGTGAGCATTTGTCTTCCAAATGTCCTTACTTTCTTCATCCCTATTTTTCACTCATATGGAGGGTTTTCTTTTTACATATGCTGCCTGGATTTGGTTCTTTCTTTCTAGATACATACTACATACATATTTTGAGGCTTTGTGATTGTTTGGTTGTTGTACTTCATTCTAATTAATGTTTATGTTTTATTTTTGTAAATGTAGATCCAATTTGCTGCATGAGGCTTCTGAAGAAGATAGTAGCTGAAAGGATTTCATCATCTTAATTTCATTGTCATGACTTTTTTGTTTTCAATGGTTGCAATATTGACTTCAATTATTATGTTTTGGTGTAACGAGCTTTGTTTTAAATAAAGACGTATTCAATTGCATCTGTTCGAAATTCGGTTCAATATATTGTTATGAATAAATAAAATTAGTTTAGGGATTGATAATAAAATAATAATTTGTTATAAATATATAGAATGCGGATGACCACCATTATATTGATTATCTCCACCTTTTGATATATTGTAACCTATGTAATTAGTAGCCTTTAATTCATAATTTGTGGGTTAGCTTCCTATCATTGTAAGCCTACAAATAAGTGATTATCAAAGAAGAAGATGACAAGTTTTAGAGACTAATTTCTATTGTCTTCCTATACTCCTCATTTCTCTCTACAAATTCTCTTAGTTATATAAAATATTATCAGCACGAGTCTTAACCACTTATCAAGTATGAAATATACAAATTCTCTCTACAAATTCTCACAGTTTTGTCTCAAGTATGAAAGCTCTTGTTACATAGGCTTATCAAATGGAAAGAAGTGCATCAACAAAAAGAAGTTGAATGACAAGATTCCAAACATATAAGAATTGTTTTATTATATTTCTCATTTACATATGCAGTGTATGAATTTTGGCAAAGTGAGAGACTCAAGAATTTCTATTCTTATACAACTAATCGAGGACTAGAAGTTCCTCAGTTCTTATTCAATCCTTAGATGTAATATAAATATTGGTGGACTCGAAGTTCCCCAATTCTTAAAAGGCAAATGAAGACCTGAAGCTCTTTGATTCATTTTTCTTTGGAACTAGAAGTTTCAACAATATATTTTATTGTATTTTATTTTTACTTAGTTCTTTTCTTTGGTTTCATTTTTATTTTATGCAAGGACCTGAAGTCCCTAAATTATTCTTATTTAATTAAATAAAGACCTGAAGTCTCTTAGTTCTCAATCCATATAATATCTATACAAGGACTTGGAGTTCTGCAATTCTCAGAAAGCAAATCAAGACTTGAAATTCTTTGATTTTTCTTTAACTGAAACCAGAAGTTTCAACAATTTATTTTATTCTAGTATTTTAATTATTATTTTATTTTTATTGTTATATTCAGTTATTTGATTTCATTTCAATAAAACTATAAGTTTCGGCCACATCTGCATTAAAAGAGGTAAATTCTAGAATATGAAGGTCTAATTGTGTCAACCTCTAAATTGATATTTCAGCAAGTGTAAAAACAGTTTTCATATCTATATCTATAGAGTAAATCACACACTTGGTCAAACATTAATTCTTTGAAAGCACTGAAATCACACACAAAGTTTTCTAAAAGTACATAAGAATGTACTAACCTCACTGTAAAACAGTTATGAAACTAAATCATTTCTTATTTATACTCATACTGAAATCAATGCATTCATATCTATATCTATAGAGTCAGTCACACACTTGGTCAAACATTAATTCTTTGAAAGCATTGAAATCAACTTTAATCTACCACTTAGGTGTACCCATTTATTTATGTCATTTCCTTATAATTCGTCAATTCCTTTAATTTGTCAATTCCTCGTGTTACCGTTGGTGACACGTCCTCGCAGGTCTCAATAACACAAAGTTGACCCGAGCCGCAACCTCATTGGATTCAAGAGACATTAGTCAACCTGATCCGCATTTCTCGATCCCACGGTCCGGATATCCCCAAGACTCATGGGGCAAAGTCAAGCATGCTGACATATCCGAAGGCAACATAATTTATTCCAAAGGCATCTTTATTTCCGAGGCAACATTTATTATATCGAAGGCAACCTTAATTAATCTTGGGTACTTATGGTGGTTTTTAAATAAAGTATAAAATTATGAAAGGATTTAATGAATAAATGAATTCCTGTTTAACTTAACACTCTACTGCAATTTAATCTGATACTTAAATTAGATTTCCTGTTTCTATATCCTTTAAGAATATCCAACTCGGCAGCATATGATTTGAAATGTTTAAAAACAATAAATCGAATCAGAAAAAACTTCGATCGATTTAAATAAACTTATTCAAGATCAAATAATGGAATTAAATTGTATAACTCATTTATAAAAACAAATAGTCCACTCACTACTAGTCCGTGCTAGCTGTGGACCTTTCGAAGGTCCCTCCTGCGGGTCAGTCCGTACCCAGGTGCCTGTATAACCATCATACTATTTTATTAATAAATCTGCTCAAAAATATAATATTAAATTAAATCCCTGACCCCCAGCTCCTAAAAGTGCATGCAACAACTTAAAGGTCATTCCTATGCCCACATTACCTTTTCTCTCATTTGGAATGGTTTAGAAGTAACTCGGGACTCAAAAGCGATGAAGTCCCAAAAAGTCAACCCGGGACCTGTGGGGTCCACGACCGCAAAAATCCGATCTGATAGTTCCTAGATGTTCCAATATGCCTAGGACACATGTCCCGAGAGTTTGGCTCGATTGGACTGTCAGATTGCTCATGATCGCACGATCGGATGGACGGACGGTTTCCGTAATCCTAGCCCTAGGGTTGGCATTTTCGGAGTATCCGAGACTCTGATTTACGATTCGTCGAATCCTATACGATCTTGGAATTTCCTTGATCAACATATTTTAGTTTGACTATGATCCAACGGTCCAAACATATCGAACCCGGAAATCGTGCAATAGGCGAGATCCGTTCAAGGTTCAAACGTTAACCAAATTGAAATCAGCAATTTCCTACGCGCTCGTGAGGACACGAGGATCATTCTAGGATAGAGAGTGGTCCCCGACTAGGCTCATGCGCCTGCACCTAGTGGGTGTGTATAGAAAATTTTGGCGGACAAAAATTCTTCAAAGCGCCGGCCCAAACTCCTATTCTACGTAAAACACCTAATTTGGAACCACTTTTGTTCTTGAACTAGGGCCAAAAAGTGGCCTGACGTGGCCTGAATTGCGATCCAAAATCGGCAAACCATCAGCTAGAGCATGGAAAATAGCTAGAAATCCATATCTCACTCATTAAGATTGGTGGCCAGATGACTACATACGAACGTTAGAAAATCCCGACTAAAAACAATACGGTTTTTGCGATTTTTCCGGGGAATCGCGGCGGTGGACGGCGGGGAATTGGCCGGGCTTGGCTGCAGGGTCGACGCCGGTCCATTCTTGGTCACGGTGGCTGGGGGCTTCTTGTATTTTCTTTGTTACGACTCAGAATTGAACCCACTACGTGTCCAAGGACTTGTTACGAAGTGATCTACGCAATCGTACTATTGAATTTTCCAAATTCTTTCTTGGTCAAAAGTCAACTTTAAACCAAATAAAATATTCTAAGGGTATAATTGTCTTCCTCTCTAATAAATTAATAACTAAATATTAATTAAGTTTGGGGTTATTACAATCTACCCCCCTCATAAAAATTTCGTCCTCGAAATTACATACTTGCCACTCGAAGAGGTTAGTGGCCTCCTCCACAAGACCATCACTAGTGGAATCTCTCTAGATCGAAGCACTTGCATCTTCCAATCCATAATCTAAACAGGCTGTTCCACATACTTAAATCATTACGCAATTCTAGGGCTATTCTTCCAAGACATGAGACGGATCTGAAATATACTTTCGGAGCATAGACACATGGAATATGTCGTGTAGACGGGAAAGGTCTGAAGGTAAGGCAAGTCTATAGGCTATTGGGCCCACACGCTCCACGATCTCATATGGCCCAATATAACGAGGCTTAGTTTTCCCCGCTTTCCAAATCTCACTACGCCCTTCCAAGGCGACAATTTCAAAAATACCCAGTCACCAACCTCGAATTGAAGATCTTTCCTCCTGTTATCTGCATAACTCTTTTGTCGTTCCTGAGCCGCCTTGAGCCTTTCTCTGATTAATTCTACATGTTTCTTTGTTCTATCCACATCCTCAGATACCTCTAACCTGTGGTCGCCCACTTCATCCTAATACAACAGCGTTCTACATTGTTTCCCGTACAAGGCATCAAATGGTGACATCCCTATACTTTCCTGAAAACTGTTATTATAAGCAAACTCCATGAGTGGCAGTTTCTCATTCCAGTCACCCCGAAACTGCAATGTACATGCTCTCAACATATCTTCTAACGTCTGAATTGTCCTCTCAGACTAACCATCTGTTTGGGGGTGAAATGTAGTACTGAATCGCAGCAGGGTCCCAAATGCCTCATGCAACTTTGTCCAAAAACGGGATGTGAACCGAGGATCTCTATTGGAAACAATGGATATTGGTACCCCATCTCACTATCTCATCTAAAAAAATCTTGGCAAACTTATTCAAAGTATAGTTCGCTCTTACTAGTAGAAAGTGAGCTGACTTAGTGAGTCGATCCACAATTACCCACACTCCATCATGCTTGTCCTTTGTCAGAGGAAGTTTGAACATGAATTCCATAGTAATGTGCTTCCACTTCCACTCAGGAATTGGAAGTGGCTGCAGCAATCCCAATGATTTCTGCCGCTCTGCCTTGACTTGCTGACAAATTAAACACCTACTGATGTACTCTGCTATCTGCTTCTTCATGAAAGGCCACCAATAATGTTCCCTCAGAGTACGATACATCTTAGTCCTGCCAGGGTGCATGGCAAAGGCTGAACAATGAGCCTCTTCAAGGATTTCCTTTTTTAATTTCTCATCCTCAGGAACATACAATCTTGTTCCTACCATCAATGCCCCATCACTCCTCACTGAGTAATTTGTCTTGTCGCCATTCTCCACCTCTAATCTTAGTGTACAAACTAATGGATCTTAAGACTGGGCTTCAATTATTCGCTCTACTAGCACTGGTCTCACATAAAGAGTAGCTAACAGTGCTCCCTGATCATCCATACCTAGCCTAATTCTCAATTTCCTCATCTTAATCAGCAGTGGCAAATACCTCCCTCGGAAATGAGCTACAGATCCCGATGACTTCCTGCTGAGTGCATCAATTACCACATTTGCTCTCAGAGTTTTAACAAAGAAGTTACGGTCAACGGAAATGCAATGGCACAACCATAATTTTTTCAAGGTTAGATTTTTAAAAACTCAGCTCAGCCTTTCTATCTCCCTGACTCTCTCTCTCTCCTAGTCAGATTTTTCGACGTCGATTCCGGCTCCTTCCAGCCACCGTTTCCGACAAAACGACTTGTAAAATCTTCATCTCTTCCTCCTCTACACGTCCATACCCATTTCCACCTTTGAAACTCCAAGATTGGTCGTGATTCCGGCTACCAAAATTGTCAAACCAGGTATGAAACTTCATCTACTCTTCATGCTCTACCTGTTTATGTGCTTGGTTTAAGTTAATTTTGAGGTTTTACAGATCGATTCTTAAACCCATTTTTGGCCTACAGTTTCGGCTTCGATTCGGCTAGTCCCGGTTAGTTTTTGGCCTTGGTCCAAAAATAAAAGTGCTCCCCTTGTTAGTTTGAACATATTGGTAAAGGTATTGTGGGGTGTTTTGAGAATTTTCCGATCGCCGGATATTTCCTCTTGACACCCGTTGATGGTGGAGGCATGTGGCGGTGCGTCGTTGACTGGCTTCAAAGCTAAACTATTTCCCTTGTCATCCTTAGCATGACGATATGCGTGGATTTGAATTTGGTTATCGTTTGACAGTCGAATGGATTTCCACCTATTAGGCGATATCCGGGTTCGATATGTTCGGACCTTTGGATCGGCTCCATTTCCAAGTTTGTTGTTCTCTATACCTCTAGGATTGTGTAGGAACTCTCTTATTGATCGAAGTCCCGGATACTCCGAATCAATGATTTAAAGATTATATAAAACAGTGACCATCCGATCGTGCGATCAAGAGCGATCCGACCACTCGATTGAGACCAAACTCTCGGGATGTGTTTAGGAAACTCTGTTGGACCTTTAGGAACTTTCAGATTGTAAATCGGAGGTTGTGGACCTCGCATGCCCGGTTGACCAATGTGGGAAATTTGATCCCTCAGTTGACCGTGAGTCTACCGAGGTAGTTTCACCCTTCGAGAAGTACAGGGATGACCTTATAAACGAGTCTTGATTTTTATTTGAGTTATTTTGTTTATAATGAGATGATGAGATTATTTTATTGTTTTAATTGTGAGGTTATTGGATGTTATATTGTTATTTGAAGTTTAACCAATATTTGAAGTTATGGAATATGTGATTATGGGATACTTGATTGATTGGTTGCGAAAGTGAGTCTTGGGACTCGGCTATGATTATTAAGAAGTGAGTGGACATTTGTTTTCCAACTATGGAATTGCTTGCATAAATGTGTTGTGATTGAAAATTGATTTAATTTGGGTTAATGAGGATATGGGATCTCTAAGGGTTATGATTTGCCATTATTTATTATTATTATGATTGTATCGGAATGTGATGTGGTTTTTTCAGGGATTATTATTGTTGTTATAGTTATTTACTAAAGTATATGGATTGGGTGATATTGGGTTGTTTATGAAAGTCTATTGTTTTAATTGTGGAATATAGTATTTTATGAAAATTATGTGTAAACAAGTTTTGATTATTAGTTGAATTATTTTGGGGTCTTTATGGAAATTTATGCTTTTGTGAGTTTTTTTATATTTAAAAATAGTATGAATAAATAATTGGGTACATTGAAATATTGAGAATTTGGGAAACATTGAATTAGGGAGGGTATATTATATATAGGGTTGGGAATCTCACTATCATGCGTACCTTCCCTGTTTAT
Organism: Prunus kanzakura; assembly: GCA_020521455.1. Classification (NCBI taxonomy): domain Eukaryota; kingdom Viridiplantae; phylum Streptophyta; class Magnoliopsida; order Rosales; family Rosaceae; genus Prunus; species Prunus kanzakura. Next base: position 42,137 of record BPUM01001186.1, on the reverse strand, counting down.
TATACCTACACGTGGCGTTGGATTTTCCAGCGTGTGGGCTTACTTGGTTGTTAGTATTTTATCACACGTGGTGTTGGACTTTCTGGCATGTGGTAAAGCAGTTTGCGCTTTTAGGTTTGATTTGGTTTAGCCACATGTGGCATTGGATTTTCCGGCGAGTGGGCTCACTTGGTTGATAGTACTTTATCACATGTGATGTTGGATTTTCCGGTGTGTGGTAAAGTAATCTACCCGCCCAGGATATGGTTTGGTTGGGCCACACGTGGCGTTAGATTTTTCGGCTTGTGGTAAAGGATTTGGACACTTTGGTTACCGTTACTTTACTACACGTGGCCTTAGACTGTCCAGCGTGTAGTAAAGTAACGGGGAGAGGGAAGATTATTATATTGTATCAGGAAAAAGATTAATGTTTAAAAGGATTATGCTTAGCATATGTGAATTGTTAAAGGGAAAGGCTTGTTGAGTTATGAGGCTTAAGAATGGAGTGAGTAAAGAAAAATGGGTTTGTGTTTATGGGCTGAGATATTGTGATTTTAATTAAAGGGAAAAGATGATTCTAGAATTAACTTGTTGGTATTACTGAAAATAATTGTATGTTATCTGAGTCATGACTGTTGATATAAGAACTACGTATGGCTTGATCCCTCACCAAGGGGTACGTGGGTAGCATGGGGTTTCACCTAGGTGCAGCCGCAAAATAAACGGTTTGAGTTATGCTTTGGAATTGTGTGGCTATTTTTAAAGTAAGAAACAAATTTGTAGATTACGTTGACTTTTGGTTGATGTGTTGTTGGTTCTGCCAGAGGAGCTACTTCTGGATTCTTCCTTCTTCTGGCGGGACTTGTTTCTGGAAGTACCTGTGTGTTATTCTTGTTCCTAAGGAAGGTGCAATATTGCCTTTGAATTCTCCTCTTCTGAGTTTTGGTTAGCTTCAGAGTTGGTCTACCGCTTTTTCCAACAGTATACCATCTGCCTTCTATGATAGTTGCCAAGGGCTTGTTATTCCCGGGCATCTTAATTGGTATTTCATTCTTGGGCTGCTCTGTCATTCTTCTGCTGAGCGGAGCAGGCCTCAGATAGTCCTTCTGCCTAGCTCTATCTTTAGATGGAGCTGGAATTGGGCCTTGTTGGTATGACGTTCCAATCCGGTCAAAAACGCTAGGTGTGGGCTGACTCTGCCTCGCTTTCACACTTGCATTTACCGCACAGTACTATCACAGCCGAGATGGTTGCTTTGGGCCTTTGAGTAGTCTCCCTTGTGTCTCTTCTGCCTCTGCTGGAGCTAGCTTATGTTGCTGGTTTATTTCTCTTCTGTTCTGGCCAATTTAAGTTGACCATGTTGACTTGAGGTTGGGGAAAAGGATCTGCTGTAACTGAGGGAGGTTTTTCCGCCAGTTTTAACCTTCTTGCAGTTATTCCTTCCTGTATGACGTCTCTGAAAACAACATAACTGTTGGTGGAATGGTTCCAAGAGTTGTGCCACCTGCAATACTGTCTTCCCTTGAGTTGTTCTGGCTTGGGCAACCTGTGGGGTGTCTCTATTGCCTTTTGTAGCAGCATCTCATCAAACAAAGCATCAACCATGGTCAGATCGAAGGAATAAACCTTGTTCTGTGTTGGTTTGTCTGGAACAAACCCTCCTGTGAATGGTGGCGGCTTCTGGTCCTTTGGTGGCTTTGTAAGAGCTTTGCAGCTGATGAGATGTTTTAATTTTGTCATTTCTGCCACTGCAATTTCTCTTTCCTCCGAGCTTTCTGTGTCTTCTTTTGATTCTACCTCAACCAGATGGACTGAAGAAGAAGGGGTCTTGTAGTATGTGCTTTTGGAAGAGTTCCTCTTATGCTGTTCTTCCCTGAGCAGCTCCTCATATTTAGATGCTTTGTCAGCCAGTTCTGCCAGATCTCCAAACAGCATCCCATCAAATCTTTTCCTCAGAGAGATTTTAAGGGCGGCTTGAGCCATTTGGATAAAGTGTCTTTCTTCCATAGGGATTCGGCATTTCATCTTGAGCTTTCTGAATCTGGTTATGAAGTCTTAAGCAGGTTCATCTTCACTCTGTTTGAGGGCAGCAAGATCACTGATGGTGACTTCTAGCTAGATCCTGAAATAGTAGTCATGGAAGACATTTTCCTTTTCCTCCCAGGTTTGAATGGAGTTAACTGGTAGGTTGGTCTACTAAGTAAAAGCTTGTCCAGAGAGAGAATTTCCAAAAAGCCTCAGTTTTAACAGAGGGTTATTTTCTATGGCTATGCACTGGACGGAGAACCTGTCTATGTGCTCAACTGATGAAGCATGAGGTATCTGATCTATGTAAGCTGAATATGGCTTTCTGTAGGTGGGCCTCTCTCCTCTTCTGGCTTCAGGCTCCATCATCTCCCTGATCATTCTTTATAGTGCCCCCATGTCATTCAAAGCATTGACAGGGTGTGAATTTCGCCCCTGTTTTGGCTGGACGTGGTCAAACCTGTGCTCCATTCTGTATGGCCTGGGCGGAGCTTCCTCCCTATGTTCTTCCTCTTCTTCATAATCTGGGTGATTCCTCTAGTTTGTCCCCGGTCTATTCCTGTCATTGTTGGCAAAGGGGTTGATTCCCCATCTGCCTCTTCTACCCCTTGCTAGTGGAGGGAATGGATTGGGGGCCATCCTTCTAGATCTGTAGGGCAACATAGCTGGTGCCTCAGGCAGAAGTGGCAAGGGTTGATCACGTGGGGCCATAGGTTGTGGAATAGGTGGAGGTTCTGACTGATTCTGGGGAACCTGAACTGGTGTAGGGCCTTCTGGCCTAACTAGAATCTCATGCTCCAGGACGGGAAGGGCTCCTCCCCTCTATCCAGCCTGGATCTCTCGAGGTCCTGGTATTCCAGCTATCTGTCCTGGTGGAGGTCCATAAGGGAGGTCTAGCTGCTGGACCACAACATCAGGGTTTGGAATTCTGGCCATAGCAGCCTGTCGGTCCTTCCTACACTACCTGTTAACTTGCCATTGCATCATGGCAATCATGTTATTTAGAGTTTCCTAGCTCCTTAGTGCTGTAGCCTCTTGTCGGAACACGGCTTCTTGTATCTGATTTAACCTCCTGGAGCCAGCCCTGGAACGTCTACTTCCTGCATTGCCATGGGCTAACTGCCCGGCATCACTTTCTTCTGATTCCAGTCCTTCCCGAAGAGCTGCTTGGTCTCTTTCCATTGTGCAATGTGGGTTCTGGCTAGAACTTCCAATATTCATATACTTTAGAAATTTTTTCTAGGAGTATATATTCTGAGAAGTCCCACTGGGTGTGCCAAATTGTTCACCCGTTTTACTTTTGTTCTTGTGATGGTAGGGTAAAGTTCCTCATTGCCTTGAGAACCATTGACTGGTCAACAAGTCAACTTTCTTTAGTGTTTGATCGTGTCACTGCCAGTAATAAAAAATCCTAGCAGACTTCCTAAAAACAGATAATTTGCGCCCCAAGTTACTGATTTCTAAACAAGCGGTTGTGAATTTGGGTGAGGAAAATCCTCCCAAGTTCTTTTCTTGCCTCAAATTGGTGAGGACTTCATAATTTTTCACAGTACAAGATTGATAGTTCTGGCCAGAATAAATGATAAGAAAGTGAATTGTTTTCAGGCAGAATTCTCTTTTACAAAACTCAAAAGGGAAAAACTGACTCTAGAAAGACGAAAAGAAGGCTGGACTTCCATTTTTGTCTGGGTAGATGCTTCTGATCCGGGCTGGATTGGGTATGCCTGTGCTGGACTGGACTATCAATAACTTCAACTATTAAGCTTCAGTTGTAAATCGATACCAAATTTTGAGTTTGGTAGAGCTTTAATCTATTTCAAAACCTGGAAGGCTTTTGAACGGGCAGAACTGGGGGCTCTTCAGTTTGAAAAGGGCAGAAGTGGCTGGACTTAAAGATTACTGAGCTGGAACTACACTATGGTACCTGTTCGGCTTAGTCAGGGCTCTCCATAAATTTGTTGAAGTTTTCGTATTTGTAAAAACCCAGACTCTGCTTGTTTTGGCTTTTGCTAAACCGAATTTATAATGAGAAAAATCTCGTTTTGAATGACTTTCTTCTAAGTCTGAAACTGTAAGTTTTGATTTGGAGCTAGCTTCTTTCTTGCAGCTTAATGAGCTTTTGGTTGCTTCAGTTTGTCTGAAGGTTCTTTGAGATCAAGTGACCATTTTGAGTCTTTGTCTTTTTGATTGATTTTTGGTTTGTTTCATTGATTGTCCCCTGATCTGTTCAACTTCTCTCATATTTATAGAAAATGCTGGAGTGGGATTTTTAATCTTTTTAAAAATGGGCGGCAGATTTTCTAAAACAAGATCTTTTATTTTTTAAGTGTCAAGAAAAGGGAAGTTATCCATTTTTTAGCAAGTAAACCGTCAACAGTCAGTTTCTAAAGCCATCACTTCCTTGTTTTCTTTCTTTGTAAGAGTTCAAGACTGCTATGATGGTTAGTTAGATTTTCCAGATGAACAACTCCCTGCATCCTACTTATCTTTTTAGAAAATGTAGTCTGCCTATCCCTTGGGAATGATGCTTGCCGAATTTTTATATATATAAAAATGATTTTGATCTCTTCTCTGTCTGTAAAAGACTGGAGAAACCTTCCTGCAAGAGTGCCTTCATTAATTCCCTGTAACATTTAGTTGAAATTGTTGACTTTTTCAAAGTCAGGTAGTCACGTGGATTTCCTTGAGAAAAAAATCTACTTACTGAGCCCTACCTGATTTTTCACTGATCTGCTTAGTTTGCAATTGCCATTTATTTTGGCGTTTTTTAGAACTTTGCCTTTTCAAAAAGTGTGGGTTTCTAATGTGGATTGGGCTTCCCTCCTTTTTGGTGTTTTTTAAAGCCCAGTCTTTAGCTTCTCCAATTCGTGGGCCTTTCCTTGCGAAAAATGGGCTGGTGCCTCTCGATTTTTTTTTGGCCCAAACAATGCCCACTGAAGTGCATGCAGGGAGGCCAGTATAGAATTAAGTTAAATATATTTATGTTCAAAGAAAATGGCGTCAACTTGTTTTTTTGTTGTTGGTTTTTTTGTTATTTTTCACAAAATGTATGAGGGCAATTTGGGTAGAAAAATGACCATTTCAATTCATCCATGCCTAATACCACCTCTGTTTGTGTTAAAATCATTGCGGGAGAATATTCGCTTTGTGATTCTTCAACCTTTGATCTTCCTTCTCTCTCTTCCTCGATTCCTGTAAAAAAGACCGGAGTGAGTAGACCACACCCGGGGGGTGTTGGCCAAAGGCCCTCCGATGCATACCTATGATTGTGCTCGGAGGGTTGACTATGCATGCTGAAGTTTGGAAATCTTAAACTATGTCTTTGACAGGTTGAAAATTTTGGTTAAGTCCATTTTTCAAGGGAGACTCTGCCGAAATTTCAGTAGGACTCTTGGCCTTCTTTTCCTTTGTTTTAGGGGAAGATGATGTTTGAAAATAGTATGTGGGCCCGACATCAATTGGATGTCGGAAAAACCACAGCATTCATCACGGATTCCGAGGAATGCGGGGCGGGTCCTGTGAACTTGGTATCAGAGCCTGGTTTTAATTCCTGTGGACTCCGCACCTTGTGTTCATCCTTAAGTTTTGGCAGTATGCTGTGTTTCGGTGCGAAATGGTGCCTCTTTGATGTGAAGGACGTCACCAATTGTATTAGAGATGTTTCGTAAGTTCGTAACCCTAGAAAATGTATTGAACCTTATATTCGTGGTTGCAAAAATCTGAGTCAACGACGAGTTGTGGCAAACCAAATTGAGAAGTAGCGGTGTTTTGGGTGAAGTGTTACTTTATTCGTGTGGGCTCTAATGCCTCGATTAACAAGAGTGGACACAGTTAAAGTAAGCAAATCACATAGGAATACAAATTTTTTTAGGCATTTAATTGTACTTCTATGTCATGGTGTACAGAAAAGTTGTTGTGGAGGAATTGGAGTACGGAAGAAACAGTGGAAATTGGAGAAGGGTATGTGGACCCTGTACCCGAAGACGAACTTGAGCTAGTACCCCTTGATCCTGACAAGCGAGTGAGAAAAGCATAGATCGGCTAGCGCTTAAGCTTAGAAGAGAAGGTGGAGCTGACCACCTTTCTACATAACAACAAAGACGTGTTCGCATGGTCAACGTCTAACATACCTGGAATTGGCCCGTAGATCATCTGTCACAGGCTCCCGAGAGAGTTGTAATCATTGAAGCCGAGATTGATAAGCCCCTAGCTGCCGGCTTCATTGAAGAAGTCTCCTACACAGAATGGCTAGCCAACATTTTTATGGTGGCAAAGAAAGACCAAGGCAAGTGGAGAGTTTGCGTCGACTATACTGACCTCAACAAGAATTGATCAGCTTGTAGATTTAACCTTCGGTAATCAACTGCTCAGCTTCATGGATGCCTACTCCGACTACAATCAAATCATGATGCACAAAGATGACAAAGCTAAGACCTCTTTCATCATCAAAAAAAGGTATCAACTACTACGAAGTCATGCCATTTGGGCTGAAGAAAGCTGGAGCAACCTACCAAAGGCTTGTAAATAAGATTTCGAAGGAGCAAATGGGCAAAACCATGGAAGTCTATCTCCATAACATGCTGGTCAAAGCTACCTAGCGAGCATATCACATCAAGAACCTTGCCAAAGCCTTCAATCTGCTCTCAAAATACCGCATAAAGTTGAATCCAAGCAAGTGCACATTTAGAGACTCATTTGGCTAATTTTTGAGATACTTAGTCACCCAAAGTGGTATCGAGGCTCACCTAAATAAAATCAAGACCATCCTCAATAGGAAGTCACCTACCACCATGAAGGAGATCCAAAGTCTGAGCAACCACTCTAAACCAATTCCTTTCAAGATCTACCGATAAGTGTTTGAGGGTTGCCACCTAACAAAAATTAATTTTAAAAAAAATCAAGTATACCTATGATAAGTATTCTCTTGTGCTGTGCTCTAATTTTCTCTTGCAGCCCTGTTGCTTCGATTCAGCTGCACCAAAATGGATTCAACTGCATCCTCAACTTGTGATACTCGCAAGTGCACGAGCCGTTTGGTAGTATAGCATATGTAAGTGCGAGGTCGATCCCACGAGGATTGGTGATTGAATGATCCAATTCATTTTCCCTACACAAAACAGAAATGAAAAAGAAAATAAATAAAACAAGAAAAAAAGAAATAACTCAAGCAAATAAGTTCCCAAGTTCAATTAGATTAACGGATTGATTCTAGCTAAAGTGTGATTAAGCCATGGTGTTTGGTCCTAACCTTGTGCTCCTAATTCCCTAATTTGATCATTTGTTGTCTAACCTAAAATTAAGCATTAGGAACCCATTAAGCATAGAAGAACAATTTAAACAACCAAGCATGTATCTAATCCCTGTTGTCGAATGTCCATACATACTCTTCCTATTCATAGTTCAATTCGAATTAAAGCATGGTGTCTACTCTTAATTCAAACCAAGATAGCTAACATGCAAGCCTAAATGGTGATCAATCATTCAAACTCGCATATTAACTTATAAGCATAATGAATAAGAACACAAACCATAATTGAAACTTGGAAACTAATTAAAGTGGGACTAAGAAAACTTGAAAGAAAATTTAGTAAAATCATTTTGTTACAACAATTTACAACTTGAAAGGAAACTAAGAAAATTTGAAGGAGAGAAGGGAAGGGAGCTCTAGAGAAGTGTTTGAGAGCTCCCCCCCTTGGGGTGTGATTTACGAAGCTTAAAGACTTCTCTATTTATAGGGCTAAGAGGGAGGAACATCATGATGAAATCCAACACCACCATTCCTCTTTTAATACAACCCATAACTCCCACTTCATCTTGTCTATGTTAGTGTGGTTGGAATCAATTCCATCCCATACTTCTTTTGCTGCAACTCAAGCTTTCTTCACATGGGATTTCAAAGGTGTTCAATTGTGGCTGCCTTTTGCTGCCAACCCATGTGAGTTTTCTTCACCTTTGCTGGAAAAAACGATTCTTCTGAACCAGGCTTGGTGTAGGAAGGCCTGAGGCTTCAATATGTATCCAATGGGGCTCAAATTTGGATATGTCATAATAGACACCCATTGGAACAACCTGTATGAAGAATGTATTCCCATCTGAGCAATACAAGTGTATGTTTTGGGCCTTGCAAGTTGACTTCCGAAAATAGACTGGAATGTATGGTGTGCATTTTGATGGGCCCACGGATTGGGCTTGGCTTCATCAATTGATACATTTTAGCAATCCATCTTGCAGTTCAGAATCTCTTCTTTCCAACCACATATTAATTGGGCCAATACAAGTTGGGAGGAGGAAGTTAGGGCCGAAACAAATTGCTAACTCAGTCTGCTCGTTTTTGCACCATTTTGCATCTTTTCCTATCCAAAGCCACCATTGCTACCTAAGGCCCAATGAACTGAATAATAAATAGAAAAGGGATTAAAAGCACAAGTTTAATGCAATAACATAACCAAATCATAAGCTAGAGGGGTACAAACTGATATACAATTATGACTTACAAAGCAAAGTGACCATCGCAATTTTGACTTACAATTATGAAATAACTGAAGTTTCCATCGCAAAGTGACCAATCGGCCACAATTCAAAAAAGATGGTCAACCGAGACCAATTATTGCAAAAGAAAAATAAACTTACAAAGCATGAAAAAGGATAAACGAAGTCTCTATCTATTGTGAGACTCTAGCAGGTGATGCAAGGTCAAAAACCTCCTCAACTACAACCTTATCAGCTATGTCCTCCATGGCTCCATCCAACTTAGCCACTTGCTCATTAGTTGTAGTCAGTTGCTCACTGGCCGCATCTCCCAGCTCGTCAACCTTGGTCGTCAACTCATCAGCTCATCAGCTTCGGCCACCTACCTGACTACCTCAACCACCTCATCAGTTGCGCCAACCTCACCTTGATCCACCTCGGATGCCTGCTCCACGGCCACCACTTCATTAGCTGCCAACTCCTCATCCATTGTAGTAACTTGTTCATCTTGAGCAGTGGCACCTTTGGGCAGAGTAACTTCATCTCTCCATCTTCAATGGGGTGGTAAGAAACAACTCCTCTCTTGCATTCCAAGTAGCGCTGCTTATAAGCGTCAACAACGGCTTTAGACTTGGGTACCTTAACAGCTTTTCAGTGGGCGTTAAACTCATCTAGTAGCTTATCATGACTATAAGTCACATCAGTGAACTCACGATTGAGGTAGTCATAAGCATCCTTTTTCTTACGAAGAGCAACAACAAAAGAATCAAGTTCCCCATCCTTCATAGCAAGGAATCTCTCCAGCAGGGACAAGTTTCTCTTCAACTTAGAAACTATGGTCTCATAGCACTTTTGCTCGGTCGAGAGTAGGTCAAACAAAGCAACATTCTTCTTCTCCAGCTTTTTAAGTTTTGTAGAAGGAGGTGCAAAGGTAGACGAGCTCCAGATAGGCTTAGCAGCGAAGACCACTCTTTTCTAAAGTAGAGCAAGAGCTTCATTCTTCTTCTCTTATAGATAAAAGCTTGAAAAGGAGCCATGATCACCAACCTACCACAGATGATCTACTAGCCCATCACAAGTAGATGAGCTCCCAAGAAAGTCACTCTTGAGTGGATCAGGCGCACACACATCCCCATCATGGCTAGACTTGGTCTTCCTAGGTAGATCATTGTGACCCTTAGCTCAAGTAGATGACTCTTTTTTCGCCTGCATTGCCGCCATCATTGCTTCGAAAGAAGTCAACAATGTTGGACCAGATGGTACACACCTGCCAAGTGAAGAAACAACCTTCTCAGTTCTATCCTTCTCCTTAGACTAGTGAAAATATCCTTGCACGACAGATCACCGGCCTTGGACTTCTTAGTTGAAGACTCTAGCATGGCATCTATTTGTGCAAATTTCCTCCTGGGAGAATATTCGCTAATTAATATTCTCTATCAAATGTTCCTCTGCTGGATTGCCTACAAGACAAATGGCAGTCAACGTAGAACCACCGGTGTGGTGGTGGCCATGGACCCTCCAATGCCTAAGTCAGTAATTTGGTCTCGGAAGATGCAAATAATACTGAAAGGATGAAGATATTTCTCTACGTGAGAGAAATGTGGCTTAGGAGTCGAGTAGGTAAGAGAGGTGGTGACAACATGAGTTGGTCAGCCACGAGTTTGAGAGCAAGGGAGGATTTCAGCCACGAGATAAAGAGTGAGAAAAAGTAATTTTCGGGATTTTTTCGAGTGATGAAGAGTTACCTTATTTGTGTCCTCCATTTAGCTTAAATAGATTTTCCTTGCTTAACATTCATTTTCCAATTAAGGAGGGAATAATGGACAATTATTTCTTTCTTGATTAATTGAGTTGAGGGAAGTTATAGAAGGAAATAAATAGATTGAGGGAATTTATGAAATTTATTCCCTCAACCTAAATAGGTAACTCCCGTATTAAATATAGGCTTATATGCTACAGTGCCCCCTGGAACATTGGTCAATTCTCACTTTACCCCCTCAAACTTAAAGTGACCCACTTTGCCCCCTTGACCAAGGTTTCGTGTTTCACTTTACCACTTTCCGTCAACGCCATCCAAAATTCCGTTAAAAAGCTGACGTGGCAGGGGTATATTGGTCAATTCAACTGAGCTGAGATTTTTCCCACCAATCTGAGGTTGTGACCTGTTCCCGTGGACCCCACCTCTAACGACTGATCTAGCTAAAACTGCTGATGTGGATTTGTGGACCCTATCTGAAACAAAAGAGCCGAGAGATGGCAAATTGAGATTGGGGATTTTAGATCTAGGGTTCGAGCGAGCAGACGATCGAGAGAGGGAGAGCGCTGTGAGTTGGTTTCAAAAACTTGAAGGCAAGAAGAAGCGACGCGACTCGACGACGACGATGCCTGTTTGGCGAGAAGCAGGAGACGCGCAACCTGTGTACGGTAAGTGATTCTTCTGAAAAGGGCTGTTTTCTGAAAAAGGAATCTTGCCATGTGATGTGGAAAAAAATGTTGACCTGATTGTGATGTGCATTATGTACGAATGGATAGTGTTTAGGGCTTTTTTGTGTTATGTTCTGTCGGGGCAGTGTGGTGTAATGCAATATACCTTTCCTGATGTGGTCCCCTTTTTGTTTTCTATTAGTAGGTGTTGAAAATTGGCTTAGAATGCAGTATACATGTTTGTTGTGTTGCTTTTAATAATTGGCTTAGAATACTATTTTGTCGTTGTTAAAGACACGTTTTTTGTTTGTGTGTAGAGGACAAAGAGTTGGTCACTTTTCAAGTGCATCATGGTGGTAGAATTGTGAAAAACAAACAGAACAAGTGGTGTTATAGTGGAGGGTCTGTAGGATATTTGGATTGGTGTCCTGTAGAGTATATAAATATGTTAGAGATGTGGGAGCAAGTGAAACTGCTTGGGCACATAGGGAAAGTATCACTTAAAGGAGTAGTAAATGATGACGTAGTGGATATAGACACAGATGGTGAGCTGTTAAGTTTGTGTGATAAGGTACCACTTTCTTATGAGAGAGTGGTGGTCATTTATGTACAACACATTGAAGAGGAAGGTGTTGCAGTGAATGAGGATATTGGGCTTGTTACTGAGGATATTGGGCCACTGAACAATGATAAAGGGGGGCGGCGTTTTACTAAGAATCATGGGCCTGCTTGCACAGTTGAAGACTGGGATTCAAGTGATGATGATGGGCCCCTGAACAATGAGGACAGTGAGGACAGTGAAGACAGTGAAGAAGATAAGGAAGATGACCCTGATTTTGTTGACAGTGCTTATGAGCAGAGTGAAGATGAATGTGAGTTGTTGAAAAAGGATGATAAAGCCTTTGAAAATTATGTAGACCACCCTGAAGTAGTTGAAGACCCAAATGCCCCTGTAGATGAAGATCGGGAGTCAACTGATGTAGCTAAAAGTGATGTTGAGAGCTTGGATAATAGCTCCTATGACGAGGATGATAGGAACCAGAAGAAAAGGAAGAGGAAATTGCCTCAATTTCATGAATTTAGGCCGGAAACAGACATGCGCAACCCTGTGTTTAAGCTGGGTTTAAGGTTTGCAACTACTGACCTATTTAGGAAAGCAATTAGAAACTATTCAATTATAAACAGGAGGATGATTAAATTCAAATGCAATGATCGTGATAGGGTGAGGGCAGTGTGTGCAGGGAATTGTAACTGGGTTTGTTTTGCTTCAGCAGTGAATGGAAGTGAATGGGTTCAAGTGAAGAAGTTGGTTGACGTCCATGATTGTGGGACAGTTGACCACAACTTTCATGCTAACTCAACATGGTTAGCTCAGAGATATGCTACTCAACTGTCTAGACTGCATAATTGGGATATGGGGAGTTTTAAGCAGCAGGTACAAGAAGATTTGTCTGTGATAGCTTCTAAATCCCAAATATATAGGGCAAGGCAGAAGGCAACATCCATAACTGAGGGGACTTATGAAAAGCAGTATGAGTTATTATGGGATTATGCTGCTGAACTAAGGAGGACAAATGTGGGTAGCACAGTCATTATCAAATGTGAGTTGGAGGGTGAAAGGCCAAGGTTTCATAGGATTTACATTTGCTTGGCTGCAGTTAAACAAGGGTTTTTGCAGGGATGTAGGCCAGTGATAGGATTTGATGCTTGTCATATCAAAGGTAATCACCCTGGACAATTGTTATCTGCTGTTGGTGTGGATCCTAACAATGGCATGTATCCTATTGCTTATGCAGTGGCTGAGGTGGAGAATTATGAGACATGGTCATGGTTTTGTCAATTGTTGGCAGAGGACCTTGGAATTGAAAACAGCACAGGATATGTCTTTATAACAGACAAGCAAAAAGGCTTGATTGAAGCAGTGCATGATAAATTTCCAAACGCTGAGCACAGACACTGCCTCAAACACTTAGAAGCAAATTTTTTGCTTGCTGGTCATAGAGGATTGGTGTTGAAATTGCAAATGGAGAAAATCGCAAGGAGCACAACCATCCCATGGTGGGATGCTGAGATGAAAAAGATGAGAGAGTTGAGCCAAGCTGCATTTGATTGGGTGGCGGCCTTAGATCCATCACAATGGTGTAGAGCTCACTTTAAAACTCATTCCAAGTGTGACATCATTTTGAATAATATGTGTGAGGCTTTTAATGGTGCCCTTGTAGAAGTCAGAGACAAACCCATTTTAACCATGCTAGAGAGGATTCGATACTATATTATGTTGTTGATGGCAACTAGAAGAGCATCTTGTGAGAGATGGAAACATGACATTGGTCCAAGAATTTTTGGCATTTTGGAGAAAACGAAGAAAGAATCAGCTTGGTGCATTCCAAAGCTTGCTGGGGAGAGTTTATATGAGGTCAAAAACCATGATGGAAGTCAGGTTGTGGTTGATTTGGCAAGGCATATTTGTTCATGCAGGAGATGGGATATCACTGGGATCCCATGTAAGCATGCTTGTGCTGCCATTGGGCAATTAAATGGGGATCATATTGCTTATGTACATGGTTGTTACAAGAAGGAAGCCTTTATGAGAGCTTATAGTCCAATGGTTCACCCAATGACAAGTGAAGACTTGTGGCCTAAGTGTCATAGGCCTCCTTTGATGCCACCACTTTATCACAAACAACCTGGGAGACCAAGGAAGAAGAGGATGCCGTCAGCAGGTGAACAACCACGCAAATCTAATCCTACAGCCACCAAGTTGCAAAGGTATAACTTGGAAACCAAGTGTTCACTTTGTAGACAAGGAGGCCATAATAGGAGGAGCTGCCCTAAGGCAAAAGAAGGCAGTAGCAGTCAGGTTTGTTTCTTCCCAAAAACCATTGGCAATACTTATTTGTTTTCGATCTTTATGGTTTATTTACAAGTGATTCTCTTCTTATGTTAGGTCCCATCTAAACCAAAGGTGAAGAAAACAATTGACACGACATCAACCAAAAGGGTTACAAGACAATCAAGAGCCAAGCAACCTGTAAGTGACTTTCCTTTTATACATATTTAGAGGAATAGTTATGGGATGTAGTTGATGTAAATTGCCTTGTGTTTGAATGTATAGGTCAGAAGAAGGTTGGAAACTGGCAAGTGTTCTCAAACTGCCCAATGTTCTGAAACAACCCAAGCTTCTGAAACTGCCCAAGCTTCTGAAACTGCCTCAGCTTCTCAAACGGCCCCAGCTTCTCAAACTGCCTCAGCTTCTCAAACTGCCCCAGCTTCTCAAACTGCCTCAGCTTCTCAAACTGCCCCAGCTTCTCAAACTGCCCCAGCTTCTCAAATTGCAAAAAAAAAGAGGTTCAAGTCTCCTGCAAAGAGGATTAAATTTACCAAAAGGAATGACGGTTCTCAAACTGTGCAAGGATCTCAATTTGTGCAAGGAAGTGAATCTGTGCAAGCTTGTCCAGCATCTCAAACTACCCAATCTTCTCAACCTGCCCAAACTTCTCAAACTGTGCATGGATCTCAACCAAGTGCTAGCTCATCACACCCTTTTGCCAGTGGTACAATCAAAAAGAGGTTCAAATCTCCCGCCAAGCGGATGAAATTTACCAATCGGAAGGATTTGCTGGATGGTTATCAGCCTTGGAGATTCTAATGATGTGCTAGTGTTATGTGTTTTCTTAAAATGCCTCTTATGAACACATTTTCATTCCACTGTTATTAATGCCTCTTATGAACACCTTTTCATTCCACTGTTATTTTGCAAGTCCAACTGTTAAGGACAAGTGTTAAGGACAACCCTTTCAATAGTATCAACTATTGGTGTTCATTTTGATCTTAGGTCCTCATTGAAAGTAATGTTATAAACTGTGAGGAGTTGATGGATATTATAACTTGTAATGATTAGATCAGTGTTATAAACTGTTTCCAGCTTGGTGCAATTTTGATGTTATAAACTGGGAAGTGTTGGAGGTACTGTTGTTTTGGTATGGCTTTTGATACCATTACACAAGTACCAAAACCCATAAACTGACTCTCACATTGTTTTCTAAAACCACATTCATTAGATAAGTACAAATACATTGTTCCATACAGTTGCAAAATCAAACCATGGTCCTCCATAATTACATAAGTACCATACATGATATTTTACATACAGTTGCAAAATACAGACTTCTAAAATCTGCCTAATTCCTCCATTCCAATGCCCACATTTTGTGGCAACTTTTACAGAAAGTGCCAAACCAACAGAAACATTACCCAGGAGAGAATAAGCCAACCCATTAACTTTCTTTCTCTTGATTGACGACGCCCAACGTCCTTTTCAAGTTCCTTCAGTCTTCTAAGTAGCCAACTCACCAGAGCCTTCTCTCTAGGTGGAAATTCAACATCCACCCAAACAAAAAACCCACATCCTTTTTTCCTCCTCTGCATCAACCATTAATTGCAATTAATAAAAAAATTTAAACCAATTCACAGACTTTGAACAACAAAACTTACCCCTGATGAGTTTGGACAAACATGGAATCTTCGAAGTGGGTTGGCCTCAGTCCACGAAGTTTGTAAGCGAGCTATCTTTCCACAATAGCAACGCGGTGCCGCCACATCCAACTCTTCCCCTCCGTCCATTATTTCACGCTTCATCTTCAATTTTCGTGGAAACCCAACCTTTGATTTCTAGGGTTTTATCTTCTTCTATGGGAGGAGGAAGCCAATTTGGGGTTTCTTGACTAAAATCCCCAATCTCAATTTGCCATCTCTCGGCTCTTTTGTTTCAGATAGGGTCCACAAATCCACATCAGCAGTTTTAGCTAGATCAGTCGTTAGAGGTGGGGTCCACGGGAACAGGTCACAACCTCAGATTGGTGGGAAAAATCTCAGCTCAGTTGAATTGACCAATATACCCCTGCCACGTCAGCTTTTTAACGGAATTTTGGATGGCGTTGACGGAAAGTGGTAAAGTGAAACACGAAACCTTGGTCAAGGGGGCAAAGTGGGTCACTTTAAGTTTGAGGGGGTAAAGTGAGAATTGACCAATGTTCCAGGGGGCACTGTAGCATATAAGCCTTAAATATATTATTAAATTAGAATATTGATTTGAATAATATATTCTTAGGATTTGCTCATTTTCCACGTGGAGCCTCTTGATTGGTCATCAGATTTATTTGCTCCCACAAATGCCCCCATAGCTTCTGCATGTTGCGTATGGGGCATGTAGGAGATGTGAAATACTGGTCGGGCTTTCCAACTACAGCTGAGCTACTTTTGAAAGTTGGGCTCCTGTCTGGAAGAGGTTTGTTGAAGAAAAATGTGAACCTCCCAACATAATTCATCACCACTAATTAAATAATGGGATTTATTATTTTAGGTTCGACCCATTGGAGATGCAAGTCTCTTAATTACAATCCCTTGCTTCAAGGGAACACCCTTTGATTCCATCATAAAGAAACAAAACGTGTGTGTTTGGTTTTGCAGCTACTCCCAAGTCCAACCTTAGAGTGCCTACGTATCCCTCGCGGGAAACAAGCCACTCGTATTTCAAAGATTTGCAATGAGTAAATGACTCATTGCAAAAGGGAGGATTTGTATGAATTTGATTGAAAAAAAAAGAGTTTGAGTGAATTTAGCTGAATAAACAAATTCGATTTTGATATGTATTTTGGGGCTAATTTGGTTAAGAATAAACCAGGGATTCTATTTGGATTTCAGATTTGGGCGGTTGCATCTAGATTGATTCTCTAGATTGCCTACGTACCCTTTCGAAAGGATCAAACCAACGTAGTTCGGAATTGATTTGTGTGGAGAGAGATTTAATCTGGGAGAATTTGGTTAATGTAATCAGTGATTCATATTTTGTTGTGGTTGTGTCTAGTAGGATGCTAGATTGCCAACGTACTCTTGACGGGATCAAACCGACGTAGTTCCAAAATTTGGAAATTAATGGGTAAGTGTGGCCCAATAATTTAGAATTTGTATCCTTAAGACAATTTGAGGATTTTCATAGGTAGATGACCCATGTGAAAAATTGGAAATTAATGGGTAAGTGTAGCCCACTAATTGAGAATTTGTGTATGAGAGATTTGAAATTAATCTCAACGAAATTTGCATGGGTAGATGACCCATGGGAAAAATTGGATGGTGTTGTACCATTTTTCTTTTTGTCAATGTCCAAGAAAAATAATGAGCAATTTTGATTAACCTACTAATTTTGTAAAATTGACATTTGCATTTGGACCCAAATATGGCTATGAGGATTTTTTTATATATAAAATTAATCAATTAACCATATAATGGGAAATTTGGGCCTCTGTAAATTTAATGGGTATTTATTTGACCACCCATTAAATGTATTGGGCTTTTTAAAAAAAATTAATGGGCAATTATTTTTGATAGCCCATTAATATGTTTTTGGGCCTTGATATTTTGACTGACCCATGAACAGAAACTGGTTCACAACTGTGGTCTTTATGAGAAAAGAGACCAGCGTGCAACTCATCCTTTAAGTGGATCAGTCATACTCCAATTGGGACTTCAGAAATTAAAGACGCAAAGGAATTGGACATGTGAAGGAAGTGTAGCCCTTATAAAATTGGAGAACAATTGCACCAGACTCTCTCCCTTCGTATGCGAATCAACACAAAATAAATTCCAAAGGTGTTGCATGATCTTCTAGACAGACAAGAAGAGAGAGAGAGTTGAATAAAGGTGCCATTTTTTATTCTTTTCGATGGCTGTAGCAAACCTCTTTTATTTATTTATTTATTGTCATTGATTGTTAGCTAAGAAACAAACAGATGGGGCCCCTCCCAAGTTCTGCTTCTTTTTTTTTTAATACCCATGTTTTCTTTTTGGCTAGCACCTTTCTCTCCTTTTAACCTAGCAACACGCACAAAGTGGCATACATCCACTTTCTTTCCTTTTTTTCGGTGGCTGGCCCTTTTTTCTTCTTTTTGTTTGTTGCTGCTCTTCTTCTGCTTTTTTAGGTTGCTGTCATTTTTTTTTCTTTGTCGTTGCTATATGAAAAACCAAGCCAAGAATTCAAAATGTGGCTGCAAGTCCATCTTTCTTTTTCTTATTGCACACACCAAGCCTTCCTCCAACAAGTATGGTTTCCTTCATCTTCTTCTTTTTTTAGTCTGTTGCGTCTGTATGCAAACAACACCAAGCCCTCTTCCCAAAACGGGGCTGTTTTCGTCCTTTATTTTTTTCTTGTTTGTTGTGACTGTGTGCCCAACAAACACAGGACAAGAGGATCATCCAAGAGAGAGAGGTTGTGACAGAACAACATGGCCTCCTCTTCTTTTCTTGCAGACCTCCAACTTCTTCTTTTTTTTTTTTTTTTTTTTTGCTGCCTATCCTTTTCTTCATGACTAAACACCCTTTTCATTTTTGATGCAGTTTGCTCAGAGAGAAAAAGAAAGGCTTTCTCAAGCAGAGATGGAGAGGATTGGCGAAAGAGTCCAATTGGTAATTCAATTTTTATTTTTATTTTTTTTACATTTTGGAATTAACTCTCATAATACCATTTTTGTTTCAAAGGATTTCCTTTTGCTCGGCAGAGCTTTGTTGAGAGCTTTCATTGGTTTAGACTCCCATCTTTTTTCAAACTCTTTTCCTAAAGGTGGCTGTTAAGCCTTATCTCTACCTTCAATTTGAGGTTTGTTGGATATGGCAAACAATGTGTATCACATCCCACATTTGAATCTTTTTATTTTTTTAAATATTTTTTTTGTACTTCAACAGATACCCTCTCAAGCTTTGTGCGTGTGACGCTTTTACGCATATATTTTTTGTACTTCAACAGATGCCCCCTAGGCTGAACATAGAAATGCGAAGCAGCCTTGTATTCACCCAATCTTCTCTAAACATAGCTTGTTCCATATTAGTGAGCACTTCGGGCTCGAAAGCTTCTGGCTATGGGCCTCGAAGAGACACTTTGAGTGTGCCAGTCTCATTTTGAACTGTGAGGCCAACATTGCTTTTCTTTGCTTTACGACCTTTGAGTTTTATTTTCAGTGGAGCAGATGTTGTTTCTGGCAATGATGCCTTTTTGTGGACAGCTACTCGTTTACTCGAGCCATCGTTTTTGCCAAAAGTAGTCAAAATAACCAAACTGCCCCCTGGGATAGACTGATTGATCTTTCGAAGAGGATGAGTGTAACTTGCCGTCATCAGTGACTGTATTGTTTGTTTCAATGAGCTTGTTTCCTTTTCACTAGGCTCCTTTTTTGAAGTCTTGACAATTATCTTTGGCTTAGAAGCCTTTGTGGTCCGGACTTCTTCAAGTTTTGAGGATGACGCACTACGAGGTGTTAGCTTCACTCGAATTATCCTTGAAGGTTTGGGTACTTCTACCTTTTGTGATTTTCCTGCTTCGACAATCGCTCTTTTCTCCTTATCAACCTTTGATGGCTGTGTGAATGAGAGACCAGGTGAACCGTAAAACTTTGCATGAGAGTAATTTACCTCTTCGCCTTTGAACGGGTCCATGTTAGCTGAAACGCTCTTGACTTCCCCATCCACCAAGTATTTGAAGCACTGGTGAAGTGTATAAGGGACTACGCCATATGTATGGAGCCATGGGCGTCTTAGTAGGACGTTGTATGAAGTGTCATCATCGATCACATGGAATAGGGCATCTGAATATAGGTCCCCTATTTCCATTTGTAGTGCGATAGAGCCCATGGCTTTTTGCCCAAGTTGGTTGAAACCTTGAATAGTCAGTATAGAGGGAGACAATTGTTGGGCACTCATCCCTATAGTGTGGAGCGTCTTTGACGGGATAAGATTCATGGCCAAACCACAATCTAACAAGATTTGATTAATGGTCGGTTATGGAATTTGGACCCAAGTAAAAAGTCATCTTCACCAAAGGTAATCCCTGCCAGACATGAAGCACAAAACTTCGAGGTTTCAGTTGTGTGGATTTCCACTAATTTGAATCATGATTTGTACAAATCTGGGCTCATTAAAGCCATTACAAGTGCCTCCCTAAGCTCTCTCGATATTTGTAAAGCGTCATAGACACTTAAAGGAGCGGGGATGCGCTTAAGATGAGCCAAAATATCATACTTAAGTGCATGTGATTTTGATGACTCTGTCTGCCGTGCAAATCTCACGGCCTGGAGTTCCGGGCTGAGGGGATATGCGTTGACACGCAGCTTCCTGCTTTTGGATGCGGTGCGGTTGTGCGCGGGCGTGCCAGCACGGTCTACCGTGCGTCGAGATGTTGTTTGGATGGAAGTGATGAAATGATGCGCCTGCATGGACTTGACTTTTAAATCAAACGATTGTGGCCGAGAGAGGAACTAATCTCGGCCGTTAGGTTCACGGCCTGAGCTACAAGGCCGTCTAGTGGTGGTGTTGATGGTGGTTTTGGGGCGGTGCTCCGGCGCGCTGCTCAGTGAGCGACGGTCGTATGATATATGGGGTGAGTGAGCGAATAACAGAGATGGTGCTCCGGTGCCTTGAAACTCAAGGGTCGTATGATATATTGATGAATGGATTTTCCTTACAAACTATCACTACTCCTAGGAAAGCAAGTAAAAATATTGAAAGTGCATTACAGGAAAATATAAGTTGCTCCATGGGAGGCTTTGGTTTGGTGTTTGAACCCTTTGAAAGTGGTCTTGAGTCTTGTATTTATAGGCAGAGTTCCTGGAAGAGTAATTGAGGCTGAAAATCTGCATGGTGGAGCCTGATTAGCGCAAGTGGGTAGTCCAATCGACATTTGGGATCGTGAAGTATGGTGGTGTGACCCCATGAATCCCGGTGAATCTCGGCCGCCGCCCTGATCGTGGGTTCTGCGCTTCTGGCCGTGGAGACGCATTTATTACTCTGATGGCTGGTCACCTAGTCTCTCAAGCTGCAAGGAGCCTTGTGAGAATGTTTGCGTCTAATCACTCTGATTCCTGTCGCCAAATCCTGACTCCAGTCACTTCCCACCTTCCCTCGTGCATTAAATGCTTATTCTTGGCCAGTGGGTTTGCTGCAATAAACAGAGGCCTTGCTTCATTAAATGAAGCGTGGGACCCTGCTGTCACGTGATGATCTGACTTTAATGCCTTCAGCCATGACTTTGCTTGATCTCAGCCTCGGCCTACAATCAAGGCCGAGATGATCGTGCCTTGGCAATTTTTCTCTTGTTTCCCTGAAAGACCAAGCATCCTGGCAAAACGCTGAGTTTTCAGTCTGACTGGCAAGTGCAAGGGCCGAGGAAAAGGGCCCATTCGGCCAGTTCATGGCCGTAATTTATTAGGCACAAACAGACTCCTTTGTTTTGCCGGTATTGGGCTTAGGGTCCTTTGCTTTTGAGGAGGATGATGGAAATTCCCCTGCAACAGTTTTTTCTGACAAGGAAACTTTAATCTCATTCGCCTTTGACTTTTTCTCAATTTTA
Source organism: Prunus kanzakura (assembly GCA_020521455.1). Taxonomy (NCBI): domain Eukaryota; kingdom Viridiplantae; phylum Streptophyta; class Magnoliopsida; order Rosales; family Rosaceae; genus Prunus; species Prunus kanzakura. The sequence continues at coordinate 20,848 of BPUM01001186.1, read as the reverse complement.
GAGGAATCAACTTCCTCATTTTGTTGTGCTTTATCAGCAGATGGGATGCTTCAACCAGAACGGAGGTTAATCTCATCAACCTCTGTGTCAACCTCATATTCCTCCACAGAAACCATGTTGCATTGAATGATTTCTTCCTTAACTTCGGATTCACTTGAGAAGAACTCAACTTGGCTCTTTTAACAAATGTCTTCCACCCCTCAGCAGATTCATCGGTCGAAGAATCTTCCCATATCTCTAGACTGGGTGCAGTCATGAGCTCCTGAAGAGAAGGAATTTGAAGATTAGTAGACCGTGGCGCATTTAGACAGGCATGTGCAATTGTGCCCTCATTGTCATTAGTGATACCTGCAAATTTTGCTTCCTCTAGTAATGCAACGATGGGTGTGAGCTTTTCCTCAATCATATTTGTCGTAGCTGATTGATGCCTAGAAGAAGAGTCTATCTCCAAAACACCACTGTTGAGGAGCTCTTGGATTTTGTCCTTTATGATATAACAATCCTTGAGCATATGACTGACAAGGCGATGATACCGACAATACCTAGGGTCCTTTGATTCTGGCAAGGCAAGAGCATCGAAGGCAAGAAGTTGGTCAAAGATTTCTTCTACATCATCATTGTCAAAAGAATATTTGACATCTTTGCGTTCTTTAAGAGTGAGCCTTTTGGGTGGGTCTTTGCTTTGGCCTTTGTCATTTCTCTTTTCTGTTTTGACAAAAGTGGCCAGCGACTCTCCCTTTGCAGACTTGTTGTCATTTTTCTTTTCCTCAAATTGAATTTTTTGGGTCACAGACTTTTAGCGAGCAATTTGTCTTTCAACATTGCTCGCCTTTGACACCAAAGCATCAAATGATTGTGGTTCAGCAGTGGCAACAAAAGTTGCAATGTCTGGCATGAGGTTGTTGTAGCACATTTTCACTGCTGATTGCTCGATAATTTTCTCTGGACATTGGAGATTGAGGCTCCTCCATCTCATTATGAAGTTATTGGCACTTTCTCCTGGCTTTTGGGTAGTTTGAGCTAGATCCATGATCGAGACCTTCTTTGAACTAACAAACTATGCTAAAAATGCTTTTTGCATGTTGTCTCATGTCAGGATAGAGCCTTGCGGTAGTTGTGTATACCAAGTAAAAGCTGATCCTTTTAGGGATTGGACAAATTGACGCACCAAGAGAGCGTCTGACTGGAATGTCTCACCACATGCTGAATAAAAATGTGCCAGATGTTCATGAGGTGAGCTATTTGTGCCATCAAATTTATCGAATTGGGCCATTGATAACCCTTCAGGAATGGGATGGCGTCATAGTGAGAAGGGAAGGGTTTTCGATACCCTTGAATAGGAGGTGCCATGGACAGTTGGAACTCACGAATCCCCTCAGCAATTAATGCCTTTATGTCGTTTCGGGAAATCGTGCTCGTAGAACCCTTTCCTTTTTCCTCTTTTTTTTGTTGTTCATGGGTCACTTGCCCCTGTCTTGCTCACCTACGATGGCTTTTCCTTTTAACTGAGTAGATAGTAATGCTATTTCCGCGTCTTTCTCTGCTAACTTATGTTGCATTTCCCTTCGCATGTCTTGCATCATTTCTTGGATTAAGGGTAACTGCTCATCAGTATTAGAAGTACCAATCATCATGACTTGCATGCTTTCCACTCCCTCATGAAGTTTGGCCCCTTGGGATGTCATATAATCATTCTCTTGAGTTTGAGATATGGGATCATCATAAAGAGGATTCCATAACATATAATTGTCCAAGCGGGTTGAGTTAAAGCGGATAACTCGGGAATAATCATCCCCATCATGTCTTGTGATTTGGAACGGGTCAACAGACCCATGTAGGACCTCAACTGATCTTGAGGTTTCGGGACTCCCCCCCTGTGATATGGGAATTTGATCCCTTAAAACATCAGTTGTCCTCACCTTTTGCATGAGCTTCCTTTGTAGATGAGGTATGTTCACCACCTTCTTTTTCATGATGATGGCTTTGCTTTAACCCTTGGAAGAACACGGGTAAACTTCTTGTGACGTGGATTCCACAACATGGGCTCTATGGCTTGACAGAGGTTCGGCCCCTTAGACCTCAATGTTCTCCAAAGAGTTATCCTTTTGACTTTCCTCACTAGTTTCGTTGGTGGAAGTCATCAGGACAGAATCTGTAGGATATAGGTTGACCATAATTGATCCAATCATGATTTGGACCAATCAGGTGGTATTACTTTTCTTAGGAGTCGTCACAATCAAGGTGCTTGAAGTGTTCTTGCTTACATACGCCATTGAGCTTGTCCTAGAGAACTCGGATAAGATCACCTCAATAGACTGTCTCTTCGCTTCTTTCTTCCTCAAAGCATGTGCAGCTCTCTTTCTTGCATTTTGAAGAGCATTCTTGGACAACGTTTTCTTCAGTTGGGTCTTAACGACCTTAAGAGTGACCTGAGGCTTGGCCCTTCGAATGGGCTTGAAACAATGCACTTGTCAAGGCTCTCACCAACAATGAAAGTTTTTCTAAAGCCTACTTGTTTGGTGCATGCATTCTTGGTAGTTTTGATCTTGTGGAAGAAAATTATAACTTGTGGTGCCATCATATATGGTTTTGTTAACCTATGGCAAACACAAATTAATAAAAACATTAGTCACTTTATGCCAAAAATTATGTTGAAGAAAAATGTGAACCTCCCAACATAATTTCACCACCACTAATTAAGTAATGGGGTTTTATTATTTTAGGTTCGACCCATTAAAGACGCAAGTCTCTTAATTACAATTCCTTGTTTCAAGGAAACACCCTTTGATTCCATCATAAAGAAATAGAACGTGTGTGTTTGGTTTTGCAGCTACTCCCAAGTCCAACCTCAGGGTGCCTACGTATCCCTCACGGGAATCAAGCCACTCGTAGTTCAAAGATTTGCAATGAGTAAATGACTCATTGCAAAAGGGAGGATTTGAATGAATTTGAGTGAAAAAAAAAAAAAAAAAGAGTATGAGTGAATTTAGCTGAATAAACCAGGGATTCGATTTTGATATGTGTTTTGGGGCAAATTTAGTTAAGAATAAACCAGGGATTTTGTTTGGATTAGAGATTTGGGCGATTGCATCTAGATTGATTCTCTAGATTGCCTACGTACCCTTTCGAAGGGATCAAACTAACGTAGTTCGGAATTGATTTGCATGGAGAGAGATTTAATCTAGGAGAATTTGTTTAATGTAACCAGTTATTCATATTTTGTTGTGGTTGTGTCTAGTATGATGCTAGACTGCCTACGTACCCTTGACGGGATTTGTTGACCATGTAACCGACTTGACGGATCCAATAGCTGTTGGTTTGAATTCCCTTGAGTAGGGTGTTGTACTCTGCTGTGGGTTGAATATTTCTCAAACACTTCCTTAAATGAAAAACTTTCTTCAAACTGAAGTGGAGTGGACTTAGTTATCTACTAGGAACTAAGCTACTCTTTTGTTGTAGTAGGAGAACAATTGCTACTAATAAGCTGTAACTCATACAATGACCTTTTCTCATTCCTCCTCGAGTAGGTCAAGGTTAATCTTCATCGGCTCGTAGTTCTGATCAATGTTGCCCACCTCAATACTCATGGATGGAATAGTGATATGAAGAGGAATGATTGCTTTAGTTCCAAAGGCTAAGGAAAATGGGGTTTCGCCAGTTGATCTACTTTTGGTGGTGCGATAAGCCCATAGTACTCTAGGCTGCTCGTCTACCCATTTTTCCTTGGCGCTTTCCAGTCTCTTCTTCAGGCAGTCCATCATGATCTTGTTGGATGCTTCTGCTTGACCATTGCCTTATGGATACCTCAGAGTTAATAAGTGTTGCTTTATTCCATACTTCACAAGTAATTGGGTGATCTACTTGCCAATGAATTTTGATACACTATTAGTGACCAGCGACCGTGGGCAGCCAAAGTTGCAGATGATGTTCTTCCAGATGAATTGGTCCACATTGGATTCTTTAGTAGAGGAAAGAGCTTCAACCTATATCATTTAGTAAATTAGTCTATGGCAATGTTCAGCATTTCCTTCTTGGCAGGTGTAGGTGGATGAGGTCATATTGCATGAATGGCCATGGGCTGTTCTGTGGGTAAACCAGGAACTGACTTGTATTGTTAGCATTGATCACATCTTTTGACATACTCCGTGGAATTTTGGTGCATGGTAGGCCCGAAGTAACCTATGCTTAGGGCTTTCCCTAGAGTGATTTCCACATTCGCCATCATGAATCTTGCAGAGCACCTTGAGAGTGTGAGGGTACTTTATGCATGTGAGATGAGGACCATAATATGATCTACGAACAAGCTTGCTACCTTACAAGTAGTGTCTTGCGACTTTTTGCTGGATCTTCCTTGGTAAATTTTCATACACCAAGTAGTCGATGATAGGGTCTTCCTAGCTGGGATCCTCATTGAAATGCATTAAGTTAATCTGCTCTGCCTCTTCAATGCTTGGTTGATCAAGGTGCCGACCGGGATTGAGAGTCTGAACTAGGTGTCCAGTGCCCATCCTAGGCTTGCCAGCGCATCTGCATGAGTGTTCTTTGCTTGAGAAACTTGTTGGATGATGAAGGTTCGAAATGCCTTTAAAAGCTCTTGGACTTTATTGAGGTATTGAATCATTCTTGGGTGTTTCGCCTTGTACTCTCCTCTGGCTTGATTAGTGATAAGATGAGAATCTGAATAAATGGCTAATCTCTTAATTGACAATTCTTTTGCTAAATGTAGTCCAGTGAGCAATGCCTCGTATTCTGCTTTGTTATTTGAACCTGGGAAGCCAAGTGTGTTAGCATACTCCAACATGGTTCCGTCCAAAGTGATTATGATGACACCTGCTCCAACTCCCTTATGATTTGATGCTCTATCTATGAGCAATTGCCACATGTCTTTGAGCTGGTCAAGTTGGATGGAGGAATCCTTGTCTGCTCTTGAACCATTCTTATTTTTGCTGGCCAACTTCCCTTCTTCGGCTGAGGAGGGAGTAAATTATGTAACTAAATCTGCTAGCTTGAGCTTTTATGCCAGTCTTCCGCCGGTAGACGGGTCATATTGACTCAATTCGATAGCCCATTTCATGAGTCTTTGGGAAGCGTTGGGGTTGTGACGGATTGATCTAAAAGGAAATTTTGTCATGACGATTATCTGATGAGCATGATAGTATGGTCTTAACTTTCTCGCCAAAACCACAAGGGCCAAAATAAGCTTCTCCATTTTCAAATTACGAGTCTCTGTATCAAGGAGAGCTCTTGACATGTACAATAGAAGAAGTTTTTCCCCCACCTCTTCTCGAATGAGAGCTGAGCTGACTACTGAGTTGGACACTGCCAGGTAGATGAACAAGTCTTCACTCGGTTGAGGCTTCGAAAGCAGAGGAGGTGAAGTGAGATATGTTTTCAAGTCTAGAAAAGTTGCTTCGCATTTTTCGTCCCACTTTCAAGGCTTTGAAGAATGGCATGCACTTATCGGTTGTAACATCTCGTCTCGAAATTTAATTTAATTTTCAAAATTCTAAACTGAAAGGACGACTTTAATTTTAGAGTTCCTTTGCATAGTGCTCGAGCTCATGAGTTCGTAGACACGTGGTGCGCTCAATTCGGAGTTGAAACGAAGAAGTTATGATCTATGGAAGTGCAGTGGCACAACCGTAATTTTTGCGAAGTTAAAATTTAAATACCCCAACTTTTCTCTCCCTCTTTCGCGACGCTTTTTCTCTCCTCTATTTTTTCTTCCACACGACACAAATTTTCAAACAGCGATTTTGTCGCCGTCCGATCAAGTTTGGTAACGCCACCACAACCAAAATCATCATCTCTCTTCCCTTTTAAAAACGCAGCACATCTTGGAGATCAAAACCACCAATTTTGGGCTTGATTTAAAGCAAAACTGGGCCCCTGTTTTTGCACCACAACTTCTATTTGTTCCACAGGTCGCGCCAACCAGTTCCCGCCACCATCGACCAAGGTGTGGGTCCCAAAATGACCACTAACCTCTCCTTTGAATTTCTCATCCAAGACCTAGCCCAATTCTGTGCCGGATTGTTCAAATTGATGATGGAGGAAAGTTAGGGTTTTCCAATGGAAAAACATGGATTCTGGCTGCTTCCCAGCCAAATTGGAGGTCGACACATGTATGAAAGTTGCTCCCCTTGTTAGTTTGACTATTGTAGTATATGGCTTGACTGGAGTTTCAAGAGTTTCCGGTCATCGAAAATCTCTCAAGCCACCCACGCTTGTGGCTGCTCGTGCGACCCATTGTGGCAGCCCATTAGGTTCTAAAAATACTCCCCACGTCATCTCGAGCACAACGGTATGCTCGGATATATGAGATTCTACCATTTGAGCATTGAATAGATTTTCACCTATTATGTGATGATCGAGTTTGATATGATTGGACCGTTGGATGGGTCCCTTTTTGAGATATGTTATTCCTTGTACCTCTTAGATCGTGTAAGAAATTGTTGATCGAGAATCGAAGTTTCGGATACTCCGAATCAACGATTCTAAGGTTAGGCGAACCGGTCGCCGTCTGATAGTACAATCAATGTTGATCTGACCGATCAATCGAGGTCAAACCTTCGGGACTTGTTTAGTAGACTTTGTTGGACCTATAGGAACTTTCGGATATGAAATTAGAGGTTGTGGGCCCCGCATGCCTAATTGATCTAGACGGTGGGCCTCGCGGGTCCAACCAGGACCATTTGGTTAGGAGGTGTTTGCAGTCTGTTTGTTGGATTTTTAAAATGGCATTATGCTATTAGAGTTTTATTAAATATTTGGGAATTACTATTCAATCGCTTTAACTATCCAAGCAAGATATGTTTATGTTTATTTATATATATATGTTAAATAATTTGAAATTGGATTGTGTTGCCTTCGAAAATATTGATGTCTTTGAACATCTCGGTTGTCTTCAGAAATATTGATGTCTTTGGACATCCAAGTTGCCTTCAGAAATATTGATGTCTTCAGACTTCCCAGTTGCCTTTGGATATATGGCTACCTTTGGAATGTCTTTGGACATACATTTGCCTTCGGGACGTCTTCGGACATACATTTGCCTTCAGAACGTTTTCGGACATATAGTTGCCTTCGGATTGCCTTCGAATTTGTATATGCGCGTATGACATTGCCCCACGAGTCTCGGGGATGCTCGAACCATGTGGTGCTAGGATTTGCATCTCAAGCCGAATCCGTGTCCCCTAATATTTGCCTCTTGAGTCGACTTCGTGTCCCCCAATTCTACTAGGATGTATCAAACATATGGAATGGAGTGTTTCACATGTGTAGTACTTGGAATTGACATATTATATTTGGAGTACACCTATGTGGAGAATAGTGCAATACTGATATGTTTATACAGTTAACAGGATATTTTTCGCCACCATGCCCATATTATCTGCACCGAGTTGGCCATAATCCCTAGCAACCTGCCTGATTTATCTACACAAGTGATTGGCTAATTTCTCATTCCCCTGTTCGCTTCAGATTTAATGATATTTCCATATACCCCTTAGTGGGTGATTGCAGGACATATGCACTATGCGAACGATCGCAAGTATGGCTTTCAAGTAAAAGGTTTGGTTACATATGTATTTGGTTGTACAATGATAAACCGATTGAACAATTAGGTACATAATTTCAAGACATGACATTCAATTACATAGCTTGTTGAAATCAAGGTAAAGAATGATTCTAGAATTTTATTGTCGATTTCACTTTGAACAATTATGTATTATCTTAATTTCGATACTGTGTGTACTAGTCTTTGCGAAATATTGATGCCCAATCAATATTCCTATAACTAAGAACATATTCAGGATTTAGGGATGATGAGAAGTCTCCATATATGCAATCTCATTACATAGCTCTCATATCCACTTGTGTACTCCTTGGACTATGATTGTTCTACATATTGAAAGATAATATATGATGATTTAATACATAAAACAACATTTCTTGCCCATTGATAACATAATGTGTCTTTTATCAAAGATGTTCTTAACTCTAACTATTTGACAGGACACGCCCCGAATTCCTTGGAATTCGCGACGAATCCTATAATATTTTCGACATCAAACTGATGTCGGGCGCACTTATTAACATTATAGCCTCTCTTCCAAATTAAGGAAAAGAGAAACAAGACTTTCTACCGAAATTTCGGAAGTGTTTTCCCTGAAAAATGGACATTTCCCAAATTTTCAACCTATTAAAACACAATTATATAATCACAACAACAGCATGCACAACGTAAATTCGTGTAGTTTACACAATAGGGCTCTGGCCTTACATCCAACCCTAGCGTGGGTGATAACAGAGAATATCTAAAGAATTTCAGTTTACAAACGAAACGAAATTCAACACAAATAAAAATAGATAAAGATGGTCCTACAGAAAGTTGGGGCTCGGAAATTCGAGTCTCGGTTCGGCCGCTCGGTTCAAGTCTATCTACTGCCTGGGGGGTGCAAAACAGAAAATTGTGAGTGGACAAAAACAAAGTTTTGTTATATTTGAAAACAACATATAATAACCCTACCATTTAAAAAACAATGCTGAAAACGACATGCATTCAAAACCGATGTAGATGTATATATATAGCTAAGCCAAAACCAAAGTGAAATTCACATTCTCGTAATGGTATACTAACACCCATCCCATTAAAACTTTTCCCATTTCCCCCAAACTACTCTCTCAAAACTCATGCTCGTAAGGATCCTCACCGACAAATAAGAACAAAGGTATATATATATATACCGGGGGAAACAATCCAACCGGAAGATTGCTTGACTAGACCACATAGAAGAATCCTCAATTGATCATGTGGTTAGGGAACGAGCTGTCCAATTGAGGGACTAGGCTCACCAACACGTACAACAGAATTCTTAATATTTATACACCTGTGACAAGTCCTACGCACGCAGACTAACCCTGCCCGGGTTCCGACATATGCAAGTTTCCCATACCACAAAGTATCCAATCCAAATATTTAAAAACCAGGAAGGTACATAGGGTGGTGCTAATAGCACTCCAAATTGACATAAACCACAACTCACTCACATTATCCAAGTATAGATAGTAACACTCAAAAATAGCATATATCAATTCAAAATAATCACAGTATGTAAATATCCAAATATACTTTCAATACTCCCATAACAATATTATATTCATACATTTAAATAAGATAATAAACTCAATAGTCAAATAACTCATCATGCATAGCTTTTCATCTTGAAAATAATGATTATTATTTAAAATCAAAGTCCACTCACAGATAATCCAAAGCTGCTTAACCTTGAGAGGGTCCCGCATGTTGAGTACGAGGAGCTTGAGTACCTATTGAAGAATACGAAGACTAGATTAATTAAAATACTTAGAACGAGAACTTTAAAACAAACTTCTAGTTTTCCCAGAATTCAAAGTGTGTGTACAACGAACGGTGAGTTTCTAGTCAAACAATATAAACACATGTTACTATAACATCCCCTATATAGTAACAAAGTGTTTCACAATTTGTCCTTTAATTTTCTTTTGTCATTTCTTAGACCTTGAGACTTTTGTAAAACCACTTAGGTCCTTAATTAAACCATAATTACACTTATGTCCCATTAACTAAACTTTTGGATAATTACATTTTGGCCCCAAACATTCAATAAAAGTACAGATATGCCCAACATTGTAACTTCCTTTACAGATTGCTCCCTGGTGCCAAAACAGTAAATGCCTAGGCAAAAATCCAAAATTTCCTTTTGCCAAGTTTAGTTTCAAAGCCAAGTTAAACATTCAAACTCAAATAGTCCTCACTAGTTTTTCCAAATTGCACTTAACTTAGCTTTAAACTCAAGAATCCATTCAATTCCATGAATACAACTTTAGAACAGATTTTTCCAACAATTGAACAAACTTAAACTTTACCTCAATTCTCTGAATCTTTCTGCAATGCACAAAGAAGGCCCCCAAGGAGTAAAACCACCAAACAACACTTGATAACAAAAGAGGAGCTTGTTTCAATTATACTATGTCCAAGAGGTCTAAACTTGTTGTATGGCCACCATTTTTGGATATGTTGTAGAGAACATAAAACTTAGAAACATTCAAGAAGCAATGTTGGTCATCTAAGCATGGGAAATCAACATGCAAGAGTGAGTAAGGTGTTGTAGAGTTAAAACAGCAAAACATAGGACTTACTAACCTTGAACAAGGTTTCAGGTGGTTAGAGAACTCCAATTGATGTGAATTTTGGATATGTAATAGTTTTCTAATGAAGGAACAGGTCGTATGAAGAAATTGGTGTCGAATGATCAATATAAATTGACATGAAAGAAAGAATTCGAGCCTACCTTGATACAGCAGACAAGAATGAGCAGGTGACACTTCAACATGCTTTGAGATGACTACACTTGTTGGCTTAGCTCCAATTTTGACATATTATAGCCAAGACATAGATGAACAACGTTGATGAAGGGAACGAAGCCATTAGATCAGAGGAAGGCCACATGCAAGAGTGAATAAGGACACACTAGAGTGAAACCAGCAAACAGAATGAAAGTGAAGACTAGTCTTACCTTGAACACGATTTGAGGTAGATAGACATCTCCAATTGCCTTGACTTTTGATTATGTCATAGCTCTTGAACAGAGGAACAAGTTTAATGAAGACTACTTCACCAAAAGAATAGTGGAAAATAGACATGCAAGGCAAAACCTGAGCCTTACACAGAGAATCAGGCTGTGACGAACAACTTGTACTCAAACTGTGTTTTAGGTAACTAAACTTCTTCGATTGGGCTCAATTTTTGATATGTTCTAGTAAAAGACTTACGTGAAGAAGGAGAGCTGGAGCTCTTAGGCTTGGAGAGAATAATGGTGAAACTTGTGTTGTGTGAGAGTTATCAATGGTCAGACTTGGGAAGAGGAGGGAATAAGTGTGGGAGTTTAATAGAATAGCCCTTTGACCCCAAAGAAAGAAGTTTCCTCTTCCATTTCTTAGGAGGGCTTTAGCCCACCTATGTTAGCAGGACATTTCGTGCAAGAACTGGGTTTGAGTTAGTGCATATCCAAGTCCATAACTTATTTTGTAACTGAGAGGTGTGGTGTATTTCTCAGTATTTTACCAAAAGTGTGTCTACCGCGCAAATCTCACGGCCTGGAGTTCCGGGCCAAGGGGATATGCGTTGACACGCAGCTTCCTGCTTTTGCGCGGGCGTGCCAGCACAGTCTACCGTGCGTCGAGATGTTGTTTGGATGGAAGTGGTCAATTGGTGCGCCTGTTTGAACTTGCCTTCTGATCAAACGATTGTAGCCGAGAGAGGAACTAATCTCGGCTGTTAGGTTCACGGCCTGAGCTACAAGGTCGTTTAGTAGTGGTGTTGATGGTGGGTTTAGGGCGTTGCTCCGGCGCGCTGCTCAGTGAGCGGCGGTCGTATGATATATGGGATGAATGAGCGAATAACAAAGATGGTGCTCCAGCACCTTGAAAATCAAGGGTCGTATGATATATTGATGAATGGATTTTCCTTATAGTCTAACACTACTCCTAGGAAAGCAAGTAAAGATATTGAAAGTGCATTACAAGAAAATATAAGTTGCTCCGTGGGAGGCTTTGGTTTGGTGTTTGAACCCTTTGAACGTAGTCTTGAGCTTTGTATTTATAGGAAGAGTTCCTGGAGGAGTAATCGAGGCTGAAAATCTGCATGGTGGAGCCTGATTAGCGCAAGTGGGTAGTCCAATCGACATTTGGGATCGTGAAGTATGGTGGTATGACCCCAGGAATCCCTGTGAATCTCGGCCGCCGCCCTTGATCGTGGGCTCTGCGCTTCTGGCCGTGGAGACGCATTTATTTCTTTGATAGCTGGTGACCTAATCTCTCAAGCTGCAAGGATTCTTGTGAGAATGTCCACGTCTAATCACTCTATTTTCTGTCGCCAAATCCTGACTTCAGTCACTTCCCACCTTCCCTCGTGCATTAAATGCTTATTTGTGGCCAGCGGGTTTGCTGCAATAAACAGGGGCATTACTTCATTAAATGAAGCATGGGACCCTACTATCACGTGATGATTTGACTTTAATGCCTTTGGCTGTAATTTTGTTCGGCCTCGGCCTCGGCCTATAATCGAGGCCGAGAAGATCATGCCTTAGCAGCTCTTCTTTCGTCTTCTTTCGTCTTCAGGAGGGCCAAATATCTGGGCGAAAAGCAGCGTTTTAGTTCTTCGAGCAGGGGCTAGGGCCGAGAAAAGGGGCTCCTTCGGCCGATTCATGGTCGTGATTTATTAGGCACAAACAAAGTGAAAATTTTGACAATTCAGGTATTTACTCTGATTGCATATTTTACTACAAGTTTACATAAACATAGAAACTAGAAACAATAAAACTAAATCAGAAGCCTAATAAAAACAAAGTGGGAAGCATTCAGAATTTAGCGAAATTCTTGGGTCATCTCAATGGGTTCAGAAACCACACGTATCTCTGGTTGATTGGACTTATTGACTAATCAACGAGAATTCTTTGAAAGAAAAGAATCCATGATCCATCTAATAACCCGAGTGATGTTTATGTTGGGTTGGCCTATTCCACTGGGTTGTATTTATTTGGGCCTTAAATAATTAGTACACCCCGCCAAAACTAATTCCAAACAAAAAGTGACTAAAGTTGCCCCTACCCCTAAGGGCAAAATGGTAATTTCACAAATAAAAATAAATTGATTAAAATGATTAAATTAGGTCGGGATGTTACACTATTACATAAGGGCATATTTATAACAAATAAGTGGGTAATGGTGTTGGTCTGAAGGGTGTTCTACTCCCAGTAGCCTGCACACACAAGTATCCTTTGGTTTTACAGATGGTTTGTCTTGGATTTAGCTTTGGCCATGTGTTGGAGACTTTCCTGATATATTTTCTAAGTTGTTTGGGCCACTTCCTAAGGTGTTGGGCTAATTTACTAAGGTGATGGGCCAATTTTCTAAGGTGATGGGCTATTTTTTTTTTTTCTCTTTCATGCTTATCCACATATTTGGGCTCAAGAAATGGGCTCGAGTTTTGGGGCTCTCAAGCAGTCCAAAACTTCCACTTCTTGACCCATCAATGGGCCTCATGAATGCTCGTAACCATCCATACTACAACCCACTTAGCAAGCTTCAGGCATTTGCGTGGCTTGGGCTCACTTAAGCTTGTAGTGTGACTAGGTGCAAAATAAGGGTTTTTCGTTTGGCATTGCTTGCTGTTTGGCGTGCTCGTGCTCAAATTTTATCATTTTGTAAAGGGCAACGATTGAGCTAAAATGACGTTTGACAAGTTAATAAGCATTGGGTTCATAGAGCCAGTACATTTTACGAGCTCGTTACAACTCTTGGCGTGACGGGTTACATATTTGCTTGGCGTGGCGCGTGGACCATAACTTGTGCGAGCGCGTATGATGAACTTTCACATACCCAAATTGGGTTTCTTCTCAGTAAGGTATCGCACTGGGGTGGGATATATTTGGGCCTATGTTGCGTCGATTCAGCTGCACCAAAATAGATTCAGCTGCATTCTCAACTTGTGATACTCGCAAGTGCACGAGCCGTTTGGTAGTATAGCATATGTAAGTGCGAGGTCGATCCCACGAGGATTGGTGATTGAATGATCCAATTCATTTCCCCTACACAAAACAGAAATGAAAAAGAAAAGAAATAAAACAAGAAAAAAGGAAATAACTCAAGCAAATAAGTTCCCAAGTTCAATTAGATTAACGGATTGATTCTAGCTAAAGTATGATTAAGCCATGGTGTTTGGTCATAACCTTGTGTTCCTAATTCTCTAATTTGATCATTTGTTGTCCAACCTAAATTAAGCATTAGGAACCCATTAAGCATAGAAGAACAATTTAAACAACCAAGCATGTATCTAATCCCTGTTGTCGAATGTCCATACATACTCTTCCTATTCATAGTTCAATTCGAATTAAAGCATGGTGTCTACTCTTAATTCAAACCAAGATAGCTAACATACAAGCATAAATGGTGATCAATCATTCAAACTAGCATATTAACTTAGAAGCATAATGAATAAGAACAAAAACCATAATTGAAACTTGGAAACTAATTACACTTGAATACTTAAGAAAGAATGTACATTACAAAAAAAATTAAAGTTGAACTTGAAAACTTGAAGGAAAATTTAGTAAAATCATTTTGTTACAACAATTGACAACTTGAAAGGAAACTAAGAGAATTTGAGGGAGAGAAAGGAAGGGAGCTCTAGAGAAGTGTTTGAGAGCTCCCCCCTTGAAGTGTGTTATGAAGCTTGAAGACTTCTCTATTTATAGGGATAAGAGGGAGGAACATCATGATGAATTCCAACACCACCATTCATCTTTTAATACAACCTATAACTCCCACTTCATCTTGTTTATGTTAGTGTGGCTGGAATCAATTCCATCCCGTACTTCTTTTGCTGCAACTCAAGCTTTCTTCACATGGGACTTCAAAGGTGTTTAATTGTGGCTGCCTTTTGCTGCCAACCCCCATGTGGGTTTTCTTTTGGTTGCTGGAAATAAAAGATTCTTCTGAACCAGGCTTGGTGTAGGAAGGCCTGAGGTTCCAATATATATCCAATGAGGCTCAAATTTGGATATGTCATAATAGACACCCATTGGAACAACTTGTATAAAGAATGTATGGGTCAGGATCTAGTGAGAACAGCTATATAAGAACATTATATGAGAACACCATTGGATCTAATCTAACGGCTCCGCGAAAAGCAATTGTAAGTGAAACAATTGTACTAGAATGAGGCCCTCACCTCAACTCCCTCACCTCAACTTGTTCTCCCTCTTACCTCCAAAACTTTTTGGCGAAATTTTTCTTTCCCTGGCGCCATTTTTTCCCGCATTGTCTCTTGTCCTGCCCTTGAATTAAATGTAGATATTTTTGCCCCAAAATTATATTAAAATACTGAAAGCAATCAGCTTTACCCATCCCAGTTACCCTTCCAGTGGACTTTTCGATCTCCATGAACTACATCCCTCTTTTCTCATCTATCTTTCCATCTCTACACCCCATTTCCTTGCTTCCATTTCTATACAAAGCATCACTCCTCTCATCTTCAAAAAAATTTCCGCCATGGCCTCTTGGCCCTCATTGTCCAATCCCTCTAATCAGTAACTTCCCCGAAACCCACAAAATAGGTTTTGCCTTTCAATTCATAGAAATTTATTCTGTAATTGATATCAAATTGTGTACATGAATATGTTGGAAGAGAGGCTGCTATTAGAAAGAGAAGCACGAGCTCCCAATTTAAGTTATTGGTTGCTCCTATATATGCCTATGTTCTTCCGTGCAGTAAGTTTTGCAATTTTCTCAACTCTTTTTTTTTTACTTAATTGATTTTATCGATATTTCCCATTTGGGTCTTGTGCCCCTTCAACAATTTTGTCTGTGGATATTTGATTTTGCAGGTCGACTCTTGTTGGGTAAGAACTTAGTTGTACGGTTACCGTTTGTTTACTGATGTGTTGGTGGGAGCATTTGCTCTTGGCTTTTATTTGGTATATCCTTTTACTATGGTGCTACGTTGTTGAAAATTCACCATGCTAGAAGAAACGAAAAGTTTTGATCATTGCATATAGCTTGTGAACTGAGGTTTATAGTTGGTAATAATTAGTACCTTGCTTAGAAACTGGAACTAAAATTGATAGATTTTAGTATTTTCTGCCACAAGTTCGGATCTTTAGGGATATGCTTTTGCAATGAGTGGCTATGGAATATGAAATGTTATAGGATGTGTGTGTAAATTACATGGGGCAATTTTTTGGATCGTTTTTTGTTCCTGGATCTTTTAGAGTGCGTATAAATAAGTGTAAAATCTGTACTATAATGATGGAGCAGAAGGGGATGGTAAAGCACATTTCTTTCTTTGCATGAGATGACGTCCTTACATATATCCACATACAATGCCTGCAGAAAACTAGAGATTGTCCTTGCTGTTCATTGTTTACTTGTTCAACAATAGTATGTGGATGATGTTACTATCGAGCCTTTGCATTAGTACACAATGTTTGATGTAAGGCAGCCTAATGTTTCAATTGAGTTGAATTTTCGGAAACTAATAATGTTATATTGTCAGGTCTACTTCTCGTGCTACCACTTCATATAGGGCGAGAAATTGTTTAAGGAGACCTAAGATCTTAGTTCAATCATGTTCTTAGTTGTTTCATTGGATTCCGACATTAGCAGTATCACTTGAAAATTTTCTATTCCTTGTTTTCCACATACGTAATGGATGAAATTTAATGACTGAATCAGTGGCAGGTATAATGTTATCCTTCCACTACTAGTCCCAGATCAAATTACCAAGTTGAAGCAACGTATTGTGCTTAGTGTTATATCTTACTCTAATTCATCGACCTTCTCTTTTTTAATAGTTGCAATATGATTATATCATACTTGAAATTTATGATTAATCCTTAATGGAGAGGGATAAATTTTTTTTTGTTGTTGAAAATTTCTGTTATTTTTCAAATCTTTGGTTGCAGAAGGGTCGGTGAAGAAGTGTAGAGTAATTAAAGGCTTTATGACTCTTATAATTGGCGATAATTGCTCAAGTTAGGTTCGGATGAACACTAAGTGAAACATTAGTGCATATTACGTGAAATATGTGTGAAACCTCAGTTGAACTCTCTTGTACTCTTGCTGAAACCTCATTGCAAACCTATTGGTGAAAGCTTATTGTACACCTACTGAAGTTCTAGCAAACACCTATTGACTGTATAAATGTTAATGAAACCTATTTTAACCTATATATTTGCTGAAATATTATTCTACGCTTAGAGTAATTCTAGAAATACGTGGTGCAATTGGACAATAACATGTGTTATAAACACAGCTTCGACATATTTATTTTTTCGATTTTTTATAAATTTTTTGTGAATTTTTTAAGATAAACACACAAAAAGGAAACTTTAATGACGCATGGAACCATTGAGAGTGACACTCGTGAGAAGCATTGAGGACGCAGCCTCAAGGCTCTGCCACTTCTCATTCCCTCCCATTTATTGCTAAACAATATAAAAAAGAAACATTTTTGACACATGGCCCCATGGGAGGACACCTGTTTAAAAAACTGAAGTCGCATCATTCTTTTGTTGCCATGTGTCATTATGTTTAGTTGACTTATATATTTTCTATGCTTTAACTTCAAAAATTCGTATTAAATGCAATAAATGGGAGAAAATGACGAGTGGCAGCGTCTTGAGAAATTATTTGAACTTTTTATGTGTCAAATTTATATTTTAAAACTTAAAGATGAAGAAAATATCACAAGGAGTTCCTAGGATTTTTTTTGTGAATTTTTCAGATTTTTTAATGATTTTTGGAAGTTAAAGCATTGAAAAATAGTAATAAATGGAAGAGCATCACACATGGTATCACATGAGGAGTTTTCGACGGGTGTCAGTATGTCGTAGCGCCACATGCCATGAAAGTTTCATTTTTGTGTGCTTGACTTAAAAAATATCACAAAAAATTAATAAAAAAAAAATGAAAAAATGCACAGAAAATTTCAAAAAACTCCTTGAGACATTATCTTCGACTATGATGCATGAAAATCAAATTTTGACCTTTGAAAGTTTGGAGTAATAATTGGAGGAGGAGTTGTAGTAAGGAAGAGTGATGATCTTCAACTTAGTGTTATAGGTACTATAGAAACAAACTTGAGTTTGAGAAATTATTTGAATTTTTCTCTTAGTCAAAATTATATTTTAAGTCTCAAAAGATGTTGGCAATGTTGCAAGGAGTCCGGGGTATTTTTTGGTGAATTTTTCAGATTTATTATGATTTTATTATGATTTTTGGAAGTCAACATATTAGAAAATAGTAATAAATGGAAGAGAATGACACATGGCAGCACCTGATGGGTGGGTCGTCAGGTTCTCCAACAGGTGTCAGTATCCCATAACGGCATGTGTCATTAATGTTTCATTTTTGTGTGTTTAATTTAAAAAATTCATGAAAAATCATTATAAAAAATCAGAAAAACACACCGAAAATTCCTACAAATTCCTTGCAATATCATCTTCAACTCCAATGCGTGAAAATCAAATTTTGAATTTGGGAAATTTGAAATAATAATTGGAAGAAAAGTTGTAGTAATGAAGACTAGTGATCTTCAACTTAGTGTTATTGTTAGAATGGAAGCAAACTTGACTTTGATAAATTATTTGAATTTTTATATTTGTCAAAATTATATTTTAAGTCTCAAAAGATGTTGCAAAATATCGCAAGGAGTCCAAGGTACTTTTTGGTGAATTTTTCAGATTTATTATGAATTTTGGAAGTCAAAACATTGAAAAAATAGTAATAAATTGAAGAGAATGACACATGGCAGTGCTTGATAGGTGCGTCGTCAGCTTTTCCAACGGGTGTCAGTATTTTGTAGCTCCACGTGTCATTAATATTTCATTTTTGTGAGTTTATTTTAAAAGATTCACAAAAAATCATTTTAAAAAATCAAAAAAATACACCAAAAATTTCTACAAATTCCGTGAAACATTATCTTCGACTCTAATGCATGAAAATCAAAAATTTGACTTTAAAAAATTTGAAGTTATAATTGGAGGAAGAGTAGTGATCTTCAACTTAGTGTTATAGGTAGTATATGAAAAAACTTGAGTTTGAGAAATTATTTAAATTATTTATGTGTCAAATTTATATTTTACAACTGAAAAGATTAAGAAAATGTCGCAAGGATTTTGTGGCATTTTTCGGCGAATTTTTCAGATTTTTTACGAATTAATTATGATTTTTTGGAAGTCAAAACATTGTAAAATTGTAATAAATGGAAGAGAATGACACATGGCAACGCCTGATGGCTGGGTCCTCAGCTTTTCCAACGGGTGTCAGTATCTCGTAGCGCCACATGTCATTAATATTTCATTTTTGTGAGTTTATCTTAAAAAATTCACAAAAAAATCATTTAAAAATCAGAAAAATACACCAAAAATTTCAACAAATTCCTTGCCACATTATCTTCGACTATGATGCTAGAAAATCAAAATTTGACTTTTGGAAATTTAAAGTAATAATTGGAGGAAGAGTTGTAGTGATGAAGACTAGTGATCTTCAACTTAGTGTTATTGTTAGTATGGAAGCAAACTTGACTTTGTAAAATTATTTGAATTTTTATCTTACTCAAAATTATATTTAAGTCTCAAAAGATGTTGTAAATGTCGCAAGGAGTCCGGGGCATTTTTTGTTGAATTTTTCAGATTTTTTATGAATTTATTATGATTTTTGGAAGTCAAAATATTGGAAAATAGTAATAAATGGAAGAGAATAACACATGGCAGCGACTGATGGGTGCATCGTCAGCTTTTCCAACAAGTGTCAGTATCTCATAGCGCCACATGTCATTAATGTTTCATTTTTGTGAGTTTGTCTTAAAAAATTCACGAAAAATCATTAAAAAAATCAGAAAAATACACCGAAAATTTCTACAAATTCCTTACGACATTTTCTTCGACTATGATACTCGAAAATCAAAATTTGACTTTGGGAAATTTGAAGTAATAATTGGAGGAAGAGTTATAGTTATAAAGACTAGTGATCTTTAATGTAGTGTTATTATTAGTATGGAAGCAAACTTGACTTTGAGAAATTATTTGAAATTTTCTTTTAGTTAAAATTATGTTTTAAGTCTCAAAAGATGTAGGAAATGTCGCAAGGAGTCCGGGGTATTTTTTGGTGAATTTTTCAGATTTATTATATATTTATTATGATTTTTGTAATTCAAAATATTGAAAAATAGTAATAAATGGAAGATAATGACACATGGCAGCGGCTGATGGGTGCGTCGTCAGCTTTTCCAGCGGATGTCAGTATCTCATAGCTTCATGTGTCATTCTTGTTCCTTTTTTGTGATTTTATCTTAAAAAATTCACAAAAAATAATTTAAAAATCAGAAAATACACCAAAAATTTCTACAAATTCGTTGCAACATTATCTTCAACTATGATACTCGAAAATCAAAATTTGACTTTTAGAAATTTGAAGGAATAATTGGAGGAAGAGTTGTAATGATGAAGACTAGTGATCTTCAACTTAGTGTTATTGTTAGTAGGGAAGCACACTTGACTTTGTGAAATTATTTGAATTTTTCTCTTAGTAAAAATTATATTTTAAGTCTCAAAAGATGTTGGAAATGTCACAAGGAGTCCGAGGTATTTTTTGGTGAATTTTTCAAGTTTATGATGAATTTATTATGATTTTTGAAAGTAAAAATATTGGAAAATAGTAATAAATGGAAGATAATGACACATGGCAGCAGCTGATGGGTGTGTTGTCAGCTTTTCCAGTGGGTGTCGGTATCTCATAGCACCACGTGTCATTAATGTTTTATTTTTGTGAGTCTATCTTAAAAAAAACCACAAAAAATCATTAAAAAATCAGAAAAATGCACCGAAAATTTCTATAAATTCCTTGCAACATTATCCTTGACGAGAACGTGTGAAAATCAAAATTTGACATTGGGAAATTTGAAGGAATAATTGGAGGAAGAGTTGTAGTAATGAAGACTAATGATTTTCAACTTAGTGTTATTGTTAATTTGGAAGCAAACTTGACTTTGTGAAATTGTTTGAATTTTTCTCTTAGTCAAAATTATGTTTTAACTCTCAAAAGATGTTGGAAATGTCACAAGAAGTGTGGGGTCTTTTTTAATGAAATTTTCAAATTTATTATGATTTTTGGAATTCAAAATATTGAAAAATAGTAATAAATAATAGAGAATGACACATGGCAGTGCCTGATGGGCGCATCGTCAGCTTTTTCAATAGGTGTTAGTATCTCATAGCGCCACGTGTCATTAATATTTCATTTTTGT
>BPUM01001185.1:0-85298 GCA_020521455.1 Prunus kanzakura | reverse complement strand
CTTCTGTTGTACTATACTTCTTATTAACATTATTAGATATTGGAATCAAATGTCAAATATCCTAATGTGATTTATTCCTTTATATGATTATCCCGGTAAGATTTGAAGACTTCTTCTTTCAAATCTTATCCATGACTGTGAGCAGGGATTTGATCAATCATATCCTTGGAGTATTCTCTCTTTACTGAGAGTAGAGATTCCTTGTTATACATTCATTTGTCTCCATGATTTTATTGAGAGTCCTAATAAACACCTTTAAGTTATGTCATCACTACTACAAAAATGGAAAAAGACGACCAGAAAAAGACGACGGCATAACATAAAACCGTCGTTGTATTTAAATCGACGACGGTATAAAAAAAAACCGTCGTGGATAAGTGATTTACTGTTCAATATTTTTAAAAGACGACGCGTACAAATAAAAAACCGTCGTTTTTAAAAAAGGATTTCTTCAGTGTTAAAATCTGACCAAAAAACAACGACAGCAGGTATGAATACACTGACGTAGAAAATAAAGACGACAGTACACCAAAAAACCTGCCGTGTTAACTCCTAACTAAACACGACCAACTGTTCTTAATCCACGTCGTATAATATAGTGGAATCAACGTCTGTATACTACGACGGTGCATTCTCTGTAAACCGCCGACTTATTATTTTGGAGTATACTACGACGGTACCTACAACACTACTGTCGTTTTTATTTACCACGTCTAAGTTCAAATTACCGTCGTATTTTTTCAATTTATACGTCTGCCCTCTCTGTAAACCGCCGTCTTATGTTTATAGCTTTTTAAAATTAATTAATTTTTCTTTTATTTTGGTAATATCTTTCTTAACACAAAACAAAATTTAATTCTCAATCCTCAACAACATTTTCATCTTAAAATGCAAATCTCTTCGTGTTAAATATTTACACAATATATGAACACAAATTTGGCAAATACATCGTGGCAAATATATGTTCAACTGTTTCTTCCTCTCATATGCAAGCTGGGCCCTCTCCTTCCTCTTGTTCTCAAGCTCCTGCACAGCCTCGATTCCTGAAAATCAAAATCAAAATCAACAAAGTGTGAACCCTCACTCCTCGATTCCTGGTTACATTGTAGTCCCCTTTTCCACAGTGATCAACTTCAAAACTCCTGTGTAGCAAGGTGGAACCAGCCTTAGAACCTGTTGTGGGTTGTGCCTTTGGGGTGAAGCTGGGAGTGGGCTTGAGGTTCAGAATGAATAGACACCACCTACTCATTCTGAACCTCAAGCCCACTCCCAGCTACAGCCACCACCTGAGTCCGTCTCTGCGAGCATCAGGAACACCCACGCGGGTTCTCAAGCTGGTTTCACCCTTGCTACACAGGAGGATGTAGCAAACCCATGCTTGGTCTTGTGAGGAATCATTCTGCAAACCCATTTGCTTTCAGAAAGACAATTTCTTGTGAGGAATCATTCTGCAACCCTAATTGAAAACTGAGAGTTAAAAAACGCGTAAAAAAATCCTATTTAAACAAAATGGAGTAAATATCCACGTCAGTTCTAATATACATAGCGACGTCATATTTGACTAATCAACGTCAGTTTAGATATAACTACATCGGAAATCCAAAAGTCATTTCGCGCGTATTAAAAAGATAACTACATCGGAAATCCAAAAGTCATTTGGCGAGTATTAAAAAAGAACAGAACCAAAGTAACCACGTCGGTTTATTAAAATACACAGTCGTTGAATTTATAAGTACAACGTCAGTTTAGAGAAACAAAGCGCCGTCATAACCACGTCGGAAATCCAAAAGTCATTTGGCGCGTATTAAAAAGAGAACGACGTCGTTTTCAGAACCGCAAAGTAACCACGTCGGTTTATTAAAATACACAGTCGTTGAAATTACAAGTACAACGTCAGTTTAGAGAAAAAAAGCGCCGTCATAACCACATCGGAATTCCAAAAGTCTTTCGGCTGTTGTGATAACCACGTCATTTATGAATTATCTACCGTCGTTATAACTAAATAATACGGCGGTTTTTTAATAACAACGTCGTTGTATTGAACTCTGGGAAAATATATAAACTTTTCGTCACCTGACCTAATATTTTACGGTTTTCACTTCCCGATAAAGTATCGTAGTTTCCCTCTCATTTCCCAAATCACCATTTTCGTCACCTGACCTACCTAGCATCATCGTCTGAATCATCGTCTTCATCGTCCAAATCACCATTTTGGTCTTCGTCTTCGTCGGAAGGAAACATTTCTTTGCACGCCGGTGTTATTCAAGGTTTTTTCTCACTCTCTTCCCTTTTTTTACTTTTCATTTGCATGCCGTAGTTGTCTGGAAACAAGATTCTGTCAAATTGAAGAAATCTTTCACTGGTTTTGATTAAATACATAAGTAGATACTCTCACGACGCCAAGAGACGACAGTTCTGTCTTGTTTTCGACGATGGAATGGACACACCACGACGGCCGTAATGCAAACTGCACGACGGTGGCTAAAAACCGTCATGGTGTGACAATTAATACGTCGGAAACAAGATAAAACCGTCGTCTAGTGTGAGAAGAACACTCGTTTTGTAATTTTAAACCACGTCGGTTATTGTTAATAACCGACGTAGTTTATGCACATTTACGTCATGGAATATAAAAAACCGTCGTCTTATTTTAATTCATGATCTAAGAGATCGTTTAATAGGACGTCACTTTTTTAGTGTTACCGTCGTTGTTTTGTATTATTACGTCGTTTATTTTTAATAACCGACGTTGTTTTTCTGGCAGATTAATCAAAAATGGTTTCGAAATCTCAAAAGAAGGAAGCTGAAGCGTCAAAGGCCACAGCAGGTTCAATGGCACAAGGGGATGAACCCAAAACAGGTTCAGTGGAACTTGAAAAATCAACTCAAAGCAAACCCTCGAAGAGGATGAGATATTCCTCAACCTCAGAGAAAGACTCGAGCACAGCCACATTTGTTGAGGAGCCAAAATCTGGCCGCGGTATCAGCACAATGAGCCGTGTTGTGAAGAGGAAAATTGAGAAGGTTAAGCCTGTGGTTGAGTTCAATAAAGATGGCAAACCACATGGCGAGGCTGCTGTTGAGATGCAGTCTTACATTGGTGTTTTGGCACGCACCAGAGTCCCTCTTGTGGACAAGAAATGGAAACAATTACCCAAGGACGTGAAGGAGCAGATTTGGGAAGCTGTTCAAATGTCCTATGTTATTGGGGATAGTTACAAGAACTTGGTCTTGCAGTCTGCCGCCAAAAAATGGAAGGATTTCAAGTATAACATAACTAAGCAATATATCCTTCCATTCGCACATGACAAGGAGAAATTAAAAGAAATCCCATTGCTTTATAAGTTCATAGAGAAATCGCAATGGGATGCCTTCGTAGCTTCAAGGTTAACCCCAGATTTTGAAGCTAAGCATGCTGAGCAGAAGGAGAGGAGGAGAAATTGGAGTACAACCATAGGTTGTCTAGAAAAGGGTATGTTGGTTTGACGGACCAATTGGTAGAAACCATGCCCGAAGGTCAAGAAATCGATCGAGCTGTTCTGTGGAAGAAAGCAAGAGAAGATAAATCAGGAAACATCCCTGATCCAAAGGCTGCAGAGAAGGCAAAACTAATCGTAAGTCTCACTAACTCTGTTCTAAATTTGAAAAACAGAGTGTTTTATTTTGGTATAGACGTCGTTTATATTTACATAAGCGACGTTATAAAGTGAACACCACGACGGGCTTAATTTACGGACGTTTAAAAGTGAATAGGACGTCGGTTTTTGAATAAAGTAGACGTCTAGATAGAATTAATACGACGGATTAAATTATTCTATGAACTGCATTTTTGTTTTAAGTTTACTCACGCACACACTCTCCCTCTCTCTGTCTATTTCACTGAATTTTGTGGTGCACAATTTCTGGAAAAGAATGCATATTTCAATCGAGTTTTTTCACTTCTTCATTAAAACTTACGACGGTTTTATCTTATCTAGACGTTAGAATGATTATACAACGACGGTAATTTTGTGCAGCCGTATGGAATTGTACATCTACGTCTGTTTGTTTAATAATCCGTCGTCTTACTTTGAATACTACGACGGTTTTTATTTATGTCTTAATCTGTTTTATTTTGAATATACGACGTATTTTTATATACCGACGTTGTAAAGTATAAACAACGACGGTATTTATATACAGACGTTTTAAATTAATACCACGTCTGTCATTTAATAAAAACCGTCGTTGTTTATAATTTACAACGTCGGTATATGTATCTGTCATACACCCTGCTCAGGTTCTAACAATCTCTCTTTCTCTCTTTTAGGATGATTTGCAAAAGCAAGTCTCCGAAGGCACTCTGACTGTCTCCGGGAGCAATGATATCTTGACTCTGGCTTTGGGAACCCCGGAGCATGGTGGGAGAGTCAGAGGAGCTGGTGCTGGCGTTACCCCAACTCAGTTCTTCAATTTGCCGAAGCAGCAGAGAGTGAAATTTGGTGACAAATTGAAGGAAAGTGTGAGGGAGGCAGTCAGAGAAGAGACCTTGAGGATTGAGGCGAAGTCAAGGGAAACTATAATGGAAGCAGTCAGAGCAGAGAGGGAGACTTTGTTGGCATATATCCGTCAACTAGTTCCTAATTTTGATCCCAGCCAGATGCTCCAAACCCCAATTTCTCCAAGGACTCCAATTCCTCCAATTATTTTACCCCCTCAAGATCAAAGCCCAAAAAATCCAATGTCTGATAAGGCAAGCTGCTCTGGGGCCACTAATATCAGACCCCTAGCTTTGGAATTAGAAGATCCGAAGCCTGAAGCTGATACTGCTGCAAAAGAGAAAGAGGACACGGTAAAATCTCTGCTATTTTATTTCTGCTTTTTAAATTTTAAAAAGACGTCGCTCCTTTTAATAGCCGACGTTAAAATTTAAAATAACGACGGTAAATACGTCTGTTTCTTACAAGACACGTCGTGTTTCGTTAATACCACGACGCTTTTATAAACCGTCGTCCATTTCATGATTTCATTAACTGTATTTATATTAGACGACCTTTCTATAGAATAGCGACGTTATAAATTCAATACAACGTCAGTATTAACATAAACCGTCGTTTATATTATATACCACGTCTGTTTTTTTGTTTAGTTAGAGTCGTTTATTTTAGTTCACACACAAACTAACTTATATTTCTTTATTAATTTCTTTAAACAGGATCTCTCAAAGCTAGATATGCCACCTCCTCTTTTAGCCTTATGCCAACATTTCCAGACCAAGTTGTTGCCTAATGGTAACGAGGCTCTAACAATTCACATGCCCAAGGAAGTGTTTGGCATTGAGCATGATACCTTCCTCTTCACTGAGGATGTTTTGCAGTTTGGTTCAATGGTTGAGATAGGAACCACAGTGATATCAGTATACATGAGGTAATTCTCCCTAATCCCATTTTGTTTGACATTTTCCTTTCTTTTAAATTAAAATCTCATTTAATTGACTTTCATATTTTAGGTTCCTATTTGACTATTTAAAAATGGCAAATATGGTAAACCTTGTTGGCCTCGTGGACCCTGGGCTAGTGAGCTCTGGAGCTGGATCAATATCAGACCGAATAAAAAACCTGTCAAACCGCCTTAATACAGCAGATGGGAATCAATTTTTCTTGGTCCCTTATAATCCAGGGTTAGTACCATTTAAAGTATTTTCCTGAGCTTCTAATATTTTTCTTTCTAATATGAATCATTATGTGCAGGGGTCATTGGGTGATGGTAATTGTGAGACCATTAACAGAGACTGCCTATTACATGAATTCACTGCCAAAACGCATGGTTGACGACGAAATGAAAAATATAGTGAATACGTAAGTTGATTTCTTCTGATTTATGATTTTTCCTATAAAGTATTTAAATAAACGACGGTTTTTACTAATACCGACGTTATTATATAATATAACGACGGGAAGATATTACCGACGTTTTAATTTAACTACCACGTCAGTATTTTCTTAAAAACGTCGTTTTAATTTAACTACCACGTCGTTTGAACGTTTTAATTTTTTCTGCTCAATTTTTGTCATACGACGTTTTTTACTCTTACCGACGTTATAACGTTACACAACGACGGTTAGGTTTTACCGCCGTTTTAAACAAAATATAACGTCTTGGTTTAAAAAACTCCGTCGTTTTGACTGATTTACCACGACGGTTACTATTTGTATTTAAATTTTTTGTTTTGTCATTAACACCCTTTGTTTTCTTGTAACAGGTCAATTAAAATGTTTAACATTCATATAAACAAAAATTCACGTAAACAGCAGGCCATTTGGAAAAATCTACACGGCACTCCTGAACAACCAACAAGTGTAGAGTGTGGCTATTACGTGATGCGATTCATGAGAGATATAATTCATGATCCAGACCTAAATTTCGAGAAGAAGGTAAACGCAACATTTTAGATATACTTCTTTATTTTACTTACGTCATATTTTTGTTTAAACCGTCGTTTGTATCCTTATAACACGTCGGTTTTTTGGTTTATTTTGCAGTTTGACAAGAAAAAAGATAAACTTCAGTATAAACAAGAGATATTGACGAAGTTAGGCATGAATGGGCAGAATTCGTGAACAAGCAATTACGAAGGATAATTGATGTAGATAAATCTTTATGAACAATGTTCAGTTTAATTTAGTTTATTTAAAATGTAATAAATATTTTGTTGTAATCAAGAGAACAAAAATCAACAAAATTAAATTTTGTTTTAAAATTTGTTTAGTTTCCCAAACACCGACGTCTGATTCTAATTTACACGTCCATACGTGTACACAATGGTCGTCTTGCAGTAAATGGAAATATAACATCGACGGTAATTCTTAAAAACGAACGTGTAATAGTCGTCAAAAACAACGACGGTTTATAATTAATTCATCCTGTATAAATGAATTTGTACTCATATACTACGTCCGTTAGTATAACCTTATCGACGTCTAAATAATATACAAAGGCGGATATTTCTAAATATCCGCCTTTGTATAAATAAAAAAACGTCAGTTATATACAACAAAATGACGTGTAATATACATAACAACGACGGTATATAATTAATTCATCCTGCATAAAAGAATTGAATTCATATACTACGTCGGTTAGTATAACCTTATCGACGTCATAATATTATACAAAGGCGGATATTCTTAAATATTCGCCTTTATATATATAAACAACGTCAGTTATATACACTAAATGACGTTTAATATTAATAACAACGACAGTTTATAATTAATTCATCCTTTATAAATGAATTTGTATTCATATACTACGTCGGTTTAGTATAACCTTAATGACGTTTTAATAATTATACAAAGGCGGATATTATTAAATAGCCCCTTTATATATTAAACAACGTCCGTTACATACACTAAAATGACGTTTAATACTATAACAACGACGGTTTTATAATTAATTCATCCTGTGTATATTCTTAAATATAGTTTCAACGTCGTTTTTTATGTTTAAAGTCGTTGTAAAGGGATACAACGTCGGCTAAGTCATTTTTTAATTTAATTGTATTGACTTTTATATTTATTTAATCCATATTAAATTCCTAACTATATCCAAAAATTAGACTGAAAACTACCAGCATTGGAATATTGTCTCTATCCTAAAGCTTTAAAAAATATAATTTGTGGAAATATTTTTTTATTGTATTTAATTACTAATATTAATAATATATTCAAAAAATAATCCGAAAAATATACGGCAAATTCTATGCACTGATTGAGACAATATCTTGCACGTTAAGGCCTGAAAAATGTAATTTAGTTTTCAAAGTTCAAATGATAACAAAATTCAAACAAATTTAGAGACAAAGCATTGTACTCCTTATACTTTACATAATAACATAACCCTAAGGTTTATGTGATCCATTGGTGCCCATAATTCAAAATTATGAAATCCATATTTAGCCTACTATTGTAGAAGGCATGTTGTAAGGAATCCATAGCAATTTTCAGTTCATTTTTCTCGTACTTGTGTATTTTTTTAAAATTATTTTAAAATTTAGGGTTTAGGGTTTAGGGTTTTTTGAAACGACGCCGGTTTTCTCCCGCTGTTTTTGGTCAACTACATTAACAAAGACTAATTTGAATTCGGTTGACGACGTCAGTTATAAAATAGCGACGTCTTTAGTGTTTACAACGTCGGAAATTTATTATCACCGCCGTTGTAAGTAATTATTAGACGTCATTATAAGTGTTGACCGTCGTGGTTGAAAAACAGCGGTACTTAAAATTTTTTGACCGCGACTTAAAATTTTCAGAATTCCCTTTAACCCTCAAAATAGTTCATTCTCTCTCTTCAACATAAATTTGTCTGAAAGTTTTTCGTTCTCCAAGCTTCTCTCAATATCCATGTAAGTAAACTCTTGTCCCTTTAATCCTAATTCTCTCAGCTCTGTCTCAAGCTTTTGTTATATTCTCTCAGCTCTCTCTCAAAGCAGTGGGTACGTAGATTCTCCAAGATCTCTCTCAAAGCATTTGGGTACGTAGATTTTCCAAGATCTCTCATTGGGTACGTAGATTCTCCAAGCTCTCTCTCAAAGCATTGGGTACGTAGATTCTCCAAGCTCTCTCTGAAGCAGTTGTTATATTCTCGCAGCTCTCTCTCAATATCCATGTAAGTACAACCCTAATCTCTTCTTAAATCCATAAATGTTTTCGTTGGTAGCTATATTAGGGTTTTGGTGTTTGCAATCTTGTAATAATTGCTCTCTGTTTGGGTTCTTTTATGTTTGTTTGGCCATGGTTCTTGGAAAAGGAATGGGGATGGGAGATTTAAGCTGTTTTTTTTTTAACTACGACGACGGTTGAAGGATCAAACCATCGTCCAAATGTTTATTATACGTCGGTTGTTCATTTACTCCCGTCGTCTGCGTTTTAAGCCGCAACTGGTAGCCTAAAGACGACTGTTTCTCCATTAAACGTCGTCTTTAGGCTACCAGAACACCGTTCAAATTTTTGGGTTTGGGTATCTTAATGACGACGGTGACTATAGATGCCGTCGTCGGAATGTATATTAAACGACGATTATTTTTATAAACCGTCGTCTTTTCCATGTTTTATATTTAATTTTCATTTTGTTCTCTGCTATTTGAATGAGGTAGTGTTTCATTGCTGGTCTTTCCACTTTAATATATATATATTTATATGAATTTGATAGAGTGTAAGATGGATAAGTCATGGATGCATGCGGATAGAAGATCGAAGGCATATGAGTTAGGGGTGGAAGGATTTTGAATTTTGCGTTACAAAATCTTGGAAATACAACTGAGATTCGTTGTCCATGTGTTAAATGTGGGAATATTCGATTGTTTGGGGTTGGAATTATAAGGGAACACTTATACTTTAATGGAATTGACCAAAGCTATAAGATTTGGAGATGGCACGGAGAACCTTGGGAATGGACTACCAATGCTAGTAGAAATGTGGAAGAAGATGAGCAAAGTAGGTTTAGTTATGTTTCTGAAGAATTAGGGATGGATGATAATGATTTTGCCAATATTGGATCTGATCCTTATGAGTTTGCCAATATTGGATCTGATCC
This sequence comes from Prunus kanzakura, assembly GCA_020521455.1. Classification (NCBI taxonomy): domain Eukaryota; kingdom Viridiplantae; phylum Streptophyta; class Magnoliopsida; order Rosales; family Rosaceae; genus Prunus; species Prunus kanzakura. Next base: position 75,725 of record BPUM01001185.1, on the reverse strand, counting down.
TTATGAGTTTGCCAATGTGATTGGGGATGGTGATGAACCCTTGTACCCTGGTTGCAGTAAGTGCACGAAGTTGTCGGCTTTGGTGAAGTTATATAATTTGAAAGCAAAACATGGGATGAGTGATGTTTGCTTTACAGAATTATTGATACTTCAAGGAGAATTTCTTCCAGAAGGAATACACTACCTTCCTCTATGTACGAGGCAAAAAAGACTTTGTCTGCTCTAGGGATGAGTTATGAGAAAATCCACGCATGTTCCAATGACTGCATTTTGTATCGGAAGGAGTATGAGAATGGCAACTAATTGTCCTACTTGTGGTATCTCAAGGTGGAAGGAAACCAAGGATGGGTTCTTGAAAGAGGGTGTGGCAGCGAAGGTGGTGTGGTATTTTCCTCCAATTCCAAGGTTTAAAAGGATGTTTCAATCACATAAGACAGCTAAGAGTTTGACTTGGCATGCTGCAAGAAAATCAGTTGACGGTTATATGTCTCATCCAGCGGATTCCCCGTCTTGGAAACTTGTTGATGAAAAATGGCCCGACTTTGGTAATGAGCCAAGAAACTTGAGATTGGCTCTCTCATCTGATGGATTCAATCCCCACAGTTCTTTAAGTAGCAGATACAGTTGTTGGCCAGTTATGTTAGTTACATATAATCTCCCACCATGGCTATGCATGAAGCGGAAGTTCATGATGTTGACTATACTGATTTCCGGTCCTAAACAGCCCGGAAATGATATAGACGTCTACTTAGAGCCTTTGATTGATGATTTGAAATCTCTGTGGGATGGGATTAGAGGAGTGTATGATGCCCACATAGGAGAATACTTTACACTCAGAGCTGCATTACTGTGGACAATTAATGATTTTCCCGCTTATGGAAACTTATCTGGTTGTGTTGTTAAAGGATATAAAGCTTGTCCAATATGCGGCGATGATACACCTAGTCACAGGTTGAAAAATGGCCACAAAATTTGTTACATTGGGGCATAGAAAGTGGTTACCAATCAATCATCCATATAGGAGGCAACGTGCAGCTTTTAATGGGAAACCTGAATATGGCATGCCCCCTGAGCCATTAACAGGAGAAGAAGTGCTGCATATGGTTGAAGATATTAATTACATATGGGGCTCGAAAATTGGGGGAAGTGTTGGTGAGAATGATGGTGATAGAGTTTGTTGGAAGAAGAAATCAAAATTCTTTGATCTCGAGTATTGGAAATACCTCCCTGTGAGGCATGCCTTAGATGTTATGCACATTGAGAAGAATGTTTGCGATAGTATCATTGGTACATTGTAGAGATCCCTGGAAAAAATAAAGATGGGATTGCTGCTCGGTTAGACTTATTGAACATGGGGGTAAAAATTTATTTGCAACCCGAGTATGGAGAAAGACGTACTCGCTTGCCTCCAGGGCCTTGGAATTTGTCAAGAGCAGAGAAGAGAGCGGTTTGCAATTCTTTTTATGGTATGAAGGTTCCTGAAGGTTATTCTTCAAATATAAAAAATCTTGTATCTTTAAAAGATTCAAGACTTCTTGGCCTTAAATCTCATGATTGTCATACCTTGATGCAACAATTGCTCCCTGTGGCAATTCGTTTTGTTTTGGAGAAGCCTGCAAGGTATGCAATAACTCGATTGTGCTTCTTCTTCAATGCTTTATGTGCAAAGACGGTAGATGTTTCCAAGCTAGATAAGTTGGAAGAAGATGTAGTAGTTACTTTATGTTTGCTTGAGAAGTACTTTCCCCCTTCATTCTTTGATATCATGGTTCATCTAGTAGTACATCTTGTCAGAGAAGTTCGTCTATGTGGGCCAGTATATTTTAGATGGATGTATCCGTTTGAAAGATATATGAAAGTGCTAAAGGGGTATGTTCAGAATCGTACTCGTCCCGAAGGTTGCATTGCTGAGCGGTATATAGCTGAAGAAGCTGTAGAGTTTTGTACCGAGCATTTATCTGATGTTAGTACAGTTGGAGTGCCTTCAAGCCAGAATATGGGAGTTTCAAAGCCATTATCAGGTTGCACAGTGGGCTTAGTTGATATGGACTTGTTGAACCAGGCACATCTATATGTCTTGGAGAATACGGAGGAAGTCCTACCTTATATCGAGTACGTATGAGTTTAATTTTTCATATATATGTAGCCATGTTAAATATTATTACTCCTTATATTTATCTTATATATAAGGGACCGTAATGCGTGTTTTTTTCGTGTCAATTGTAGGGAACATATGATCCACATCAAGACCACTTATCCGAAATTTAGAAAGAGAACAAAGTGGCTACAAGATAACACAATAGCACTTTCATTCAATGGCTACGTGTTAAGGTATATATGTTATTGAATGACATATTCAATTTATTATTTTAATTTTCTTTCTTTCTATATATATGTTAGATTGAATTAATATATATGTTTAATTTGTAGGTTCAAAGTGAATTTAATGGGGAAGATTATAATGGCATATCAGAAAATTTGAGATGGTTAGCAGCTGGTCCAAGCATGGTAGTGCCATCATATAGGAGCTATCTTATTAATGGTGTCAAATTTAGCACCAAGGCACAAGATGATGTGCGAACTGTCCAAAATAGTGGAGTTTATTTACTTGCACATACTATGCAAGTTGCTAGTGCCAAGGATAAAAACCTATTGTCTCCAATATGGGTTTTTATGGGGTTATTCAAGAAATTTGGGATCTTGACTACCAAAAGTTTAGAATCCCAGTCTTGAGGTGTGATTGGATAGATAACACTTCGGGCCTTGTAGTCGACGAACTTGGATTTACCCTTGTAAGATCTGAGTAAAATTGGACATAGGAATGACCAATTTGTTATGGCTTCTCAAGTCAAACAAGTATTTTATGTTGACGACCCAATGCATCGTGGTTGGTCGGTAGTGTTATCAATGCCTAATAGAGAATATAATGATGTTATTGGTGATGATGTGCTAGGTGATATTAGAATTGAGTGTGAGCCATTTTCTAGAGGGATACCAAATGTTGACACATTTGATGACCTAGTGGGTGAGTTTGGGAGTGAGAACATTAGAGATGGGTGTGAAGATATATGGATTGATTGATTGTTGTAATGTATGACATTAGTTATGCAGTTAATTGTATGACATTAATTCATAGCTCTGTATATCATTTTAATTCCGATCACATTTCATTCTGCAAGCTTTGGGCACAACTTATCAAAAATTAAAAAAATAATCGGTTAAAGCTGAAAATACGACGGTCAAGTTACAAATATCGCAAAACGAGACGTCTTAAAAACAACCAACGTCGGGTTTTCACAACCGACGTGGAATGACAACGCAAAAATGCAATAAATACCGCCATTTTAAAAAGAAAACACGTCGGTTAATTATAATTCATTTCAACCGTCGTCTATTACAGTCGTCTATTATAGTCGAAAGGTCTCTTTTTATGCGTTTATGTACCAAATCGACGTCGGTTTTAGTTTTTTTGTGACGTGTACTATATTAACCACGTCGTTGTTTTTGTGTTCAAGCCGTCAAAATCATTTTCAACGTCTGTGGTGATCTAAAGGGTCGTGGTTATTGTTGTTTTTACGTCTGTTCAAATAAATATATGCCATGTTATATGTTTAAGACGTCAGTTTTTTTCATTTAGTGAACGTAGTATTTATTAACCACGGCGGTTTCTAAGTTTGACACGTCGGTTTTATTTAATTTAGAGACGTTGATAAAACTATTTACGTCGGTTTTATAGTTGTTTTTGACATTTAAAATTATTTAAACGTCTGTGTTTTAATACAACCGTCGTCTATTTAGTCGAAAGGTCTCTTTTTTATGCGTTTATGTACCAAATCGACGTCGGTTTTAGTTCTTTTGTGACGTGTACTATATTAACCACGTCGTTTTTTTTGTGTTCAAGCCGTCAAAATCATTTTCAACGTCTGTGGTGATATAAAGGGTCGTGGTTATTGTTGTTTTTACGTCTGTTCAAGTAAATATATGCCATGTTAAAATTACCATCAGTATAATCACCATGCTTAATTTTTGAATTTGTACCTGAGTGATTTCTTGAGTCGTGACTTCTGGAATTTTGATATTTGAAAAACTTCTTGAACTGTCGTGACAGATAAGCAAACTCCTCCCCATTGAAATCTTCAGATTGGTGTTCACCATCTTCTTTATCAACTGCTTTGAGAGCAACGCTTTTATTCTTTTTAGGAGCTAAATGTTTCATCTCATAGGTTTGAAGGGACCCTATGAGTTCACGAACTTTCAGAGTGTTCAGGTCACGAATCTCTTCAATGGCTGTGATCTTTGGTGAAAAACGTTGAGGCAAGGACCTTAAAATCTTTTTCACCACCCTATCTTCTGGAATTTTTTCACCTAGATTTGAACATGCATTCACAATAACACAAAGTTTAGCATAAAATTCAGAAAAGGTTTCATTCTCATCCATCATGATTGTCTCAAACTGTAAAGTGTGCATTTGAAGCTTGGCTCCCTTGACAGTATCTGTTCCTTCATGAGTGACCTGCAAAATATCCCAAGCTTCCTTAGAAGTATCACAACTAGAGATATATTCAAATTGATCAGAAGAAACAGCAGTAAATATAGCATTTAACCCCTTTTGATTATTAGTGCTATGTGTGGCTTCTGCAGTGGTCCACTCCTCTCTAGTTTTGAGAACTGTGGTTTCACCATCTCCTTTTCCGATCGTCTTTCTGGGTTCAGAAAATCCATGCACTACTGTATACCATACACGTTCATCTAGGGCCCAGAGAAACGACTTCATCTTAGCCTTCCAAGCACCATAATTGTGACCATCGAAGTATGGGGGATGTGCAACAGAACCCGCGGCACGATCCATCCTAAGGTACGTTAGATCTTGCTGAGTATGTCCAGCAACCTGCTCTGATACCAATTGAAAATACCTGTAGGACAACTAAGAAAAGCCTAGAGGGGGGTGAATAGGCTTATTCAAATTTATTATCAATAAATAACAATAGACTTTCGAAGCAGGATTGATGTGGGTTATCAATCCTGAGATGTGCAGTGCTGAAAGTAAAAGAATACGCAAATGTTTATTTTACGTGGTAAAACCCCACCTCTGGGGAAAATCCACGGGACTCCTTAGTCCAGAACAAATCCACTATAGAATTGAAATTACAAGAGGTACTCACACATTTATCCTAGACTCAATCTAGATAAAGTTTACCGACTTCTGTGTAATTCAACTTCTGTCACGGGATGATTTTCAAAGCTCCTTACGTTGAACGCAATGCTGGTCACGATTGCTTCAAACTCACCGGAGGAAAACGTCACAATGATTTTGGTGCCCTCAACCATACGAGTCACCGACATGCATATGTATGCAATTATGAATGATGAAAGAATTCAATAAATCACCAAGCAACAAAAGAGTACTTGATGATTTACTGAAGAAAATAAGCACAGCAGCTTTTGCACAAGAAAGATTCAATATGCTCTAAAATTGAAACGTCAAAAGCAACCTTATGAAAAACAAGACACTTCTTTTTAAACAACACCAGTTTTCTCTCCGAGAAGAGAAAACCTCATAGACCAAACTTCTTATTCAATTAGGACTTGCAAACCTGATTCAACCAGGTTTCTACAAAAGAAGCCAACACGTCAGCTTACCAAAAGCTATCCAATTTTGCATATAGCTTTTGACCAAAATAAGAATACAAATCCTAATTCAATATGGTGTCTTAGTGAAGACACCAATCAGCTGCTTTTACGAGAAAAGAATTCTTTCCTAAAACAAGGTATTTAGGAGATATACAAAATGCACGTCACTGTAGAAACAACTAATAAATCAACCTAACTCATAATGATAATAAAAATAACTTCAGCTGTAAAATCTATTTTGAATGCATGATTGTGTGATGATTTACCTGTTGTCAAGTTTCTCATATGGTCAGGTCATGCCTCGGAAGAACGTGGTTGAAAGAATTGAGCCAAACACTTCCAGTGACAATTCGTTACAAAACTAATTTTCAACCTATGCTAAAATCTAGGAAATGCCAATACAAAATTTCGTACTAACAATCTCCCCCTTTGGCATTTCCTGGACAAAACACTCGATTACATGTCAACCATGATTACAAGCAAACCTACACAACCTAGTTTACTTTGTCAAACAGATATTCAGTTCTTGTATAGGCTGCACACATTCAAACAGACTACCAGTGAAGCATAATAGAATGGAAATAAGAAAACCAAAACTTGACATAATTCAACAGCAATAATTCAATGGAAAAACGAATAACCAAAACTTGATATAATTCAACAGGCAATATTTCAATGGAAAGAAGATTTAGCAAAATACCACAAGTTCTGATCACATAGACAACTAAACATTATCTCCCCCTAAAGGTCAGGTTTCTACGTTTCACTATTACTCCCCCTTAGTCTTATATGGAACACAAAATGTGTAACACAAAACAGCAGTTACTCCCCCTAAGTCTCACAAAATATTCTCCCCCTTTTTGTTTAGGAAATCCAAAGTATACAAAGGCAGAACAGATCAGACCTTAGATGCTACGAGCCCGAGGAGGACGAGGAGGACCAGTGGGCTGAAAGTGCCCAGCAAGGGACAGCAACAGCTCACTATAAGTGGAGAAGCCGCATCAGAATGAATCCAAAAGAGCCTGTTGATCAATGGAGAAGCCACCCGAAGTACAGTGTGCATCACTTCGGCGTAGAGTGACCTGGTTGTTGACTCGGATGGTGTCAGATGAGCCAAGATCATCGGTTGGCAGCGCAGGGACACCAGCATGAGCAGCTAAGGCAGTAATAATTCGAGGAAGAACAAGACTGGATGTCGAAACAGAGGCATTCGCAGCACCAGCGACAATGAGGCTTTCCCGAACATAGAATTCCACACTGACAGATTGCTCAATTACGAGCTGGAAAAGAAGATGAGCAGCCTTCCAACTTACTTTTCCATGCTGGGAGGTGGGATTCAGATAGTTTCGCACAAGCATGTACAGAGTACGAGTCCACTGAGACATCATGCCAGACGAGAGCTCGGAGGGCAACACTTCAGGGGGTGAGACATAGAGTCGATTCACCAACTGACGACGAGGAAGAAAATCTGGAACCGGCTCACAGGAACTGCCAGAGCGAATGGGAGTCAGACCAAGAGCAGCCGAGATAAAGTGAAAGCTGAGCGGAATCGCAATCCCCCGCACACGCACAGTCAGGCCAGAGAGAGCAAAAGAGGCAGTAGAGACATCGGGGAAATTTGCATAAAACTCACGAACGATCTGAAAATTTGGCAAGGGCAACCCCCACGAACCAAAGGCAAGAGACGATGTCGCATCAGAAAATCGACAAAGGAGGGGCCAAAGCTGGAGAGATCGAAATCCTCTTCGACTAAGAAGGGACGATGACAGACCACGGCTGTATATCTGTGAGAGCAAGCAGGAGAAACGAAATGAGAGACCGGTAGATGAGGAGACACACGAGAGGTAGTGCTGGAGCGCGAGCGCCGAGAGGAAGAAGGCCGGATTGGAGAGTCAGCCGACGTGGCTCCCGAAGAGGGAGAAGCAGCAGAACGACGGCGCACGGAGCGAGAAGGACCGTGATCAGCGGCAGCGGAGGAGGAAACACGACGACTTCTGGTGGTGACCATGGTGATGAGTCGGAGCAAGAGATGAAGAGAAGAGACCTCGAAGCAATGGCGGCTGGTGCGAGAAGAAAACGAGGACGAAGACCTAGGCTGCACAGCTTAAACACAAACCATAAAACGCACCGTGTGGTTCTGAAGTTTTTTTTTTTTTTTTGGTTGTTTTTTTTTTTAATTGTTTATAATTATAATTCTAAATTGATTGGAAGAAAAAAAAATTAAATAAAAGAACAAAACGAACAGAAAAGAGAAAATAAAAACAAACAAAGGAGAAATCTGAAACAAACAGCGAAGAAAAACACGCAACCAAGACAACATGAACAAAATCAAAGCACCATAATCAAGTCATAACACTCAACACAAGCAAAAGAGGAAATACACGAATGATGCTGACCCAGAATTCCCTACAAGAAATAATTAATGTCCAATTTATAAACATGTCAAGCGTGTGAGCAAGAAAAGAAGGTGGCAGCAAACCCAGTGCAGTCTGAAACGAATGTGAAGCAAAGCATTGCAGGGACACAAAAACAAAAACACCACACGAGTCACACAGATTCACAGAGGAAAAGAGGCATACCACAGTCATAGGGAAAGATAAACAAACACCAAATGAGTCTACCATCAAGATACAGGTGTTAAGTGAACTCCATTCAATGAAACACCGACTAAAGCCACCCAAGACCGATCCCACTGAAGATAACATAGTCACCGAGTGCAAGTAAGTATAAGATGATCAGTTTATGTGAATTTTTGTTTTCCTTTAAGGATTTTGTGGCTCACTTTATTTAGCTTTCGACATGATCCCTGTAGCGGATGGTCAATCAGTGTGCTCAGGTCAGATGACCACAAGCAACTGGGTGATGAGGCACCCCTGGGGAAATACTGATCCGAATCATGAAGGCTTCAAAGATAAGCAAGGAGAGCAACCAGCACAGCCTGTTGACTCGAACCTCGACGTTGGTTAGACAAGAGGCCCGGTTACTGAGCAGTGAGAAGTTACCACCTTTTTTATTTTTTTTTTATTTTTTATAAGTGAATATATAATAAGTTTAATTTTGAAAACAGATCAGGAGCTTACGCACAGCAGTGGTATGACAATCTCTAGCCAGATAAGACATGAAAGGAGATAGTCACGGCACTTCAAAGAAAGGAGTGTGCATGTAATTTTAAAACGATGGATAGAGCATTTGATGAAAATTATCACGCACCAAGACAAGGAAACCTTTGGGGGAAGCTGTGAGTGTGCTTTCTCAAGATAGTGCAATGCTAGAGCCCAATCTAAGATCATCAAATACGTTCAAACAACAACAGGTTGGATACAACCAAACAATCCTTGCACAAACAGGACAGATTTATAAAAACAGACAATAATTTAAAAAGACGCAGCAAGGAGGAGGCTTAGGCATGTAACAAGCTTCGAATTAATCTAGAGCACAGATACCTAAAGACTGTCTAAGGGTTTCAAACCGGAGATTGTCTAGAGGCTTAGTAAAGATATCAGCTAATTGTTTTTCAGTTGTGATAAATTCAAGTGAGAGCACATTCTCTTCCACTAATTCACGAATAAAATGGTGACGAATATCAATGTGTTTTGTGCGAGAGTGTTGAACTGGATTTTTAGAGATATTAATAGCACTCATATTATCACAATACGATACCATTTACCTTGCCGTATGCCATAGTCATTGAGCATTTGTTTCATCCATAACAACTGTATGCAGCAGCTTCCAGCAGCTATGTACTCAGCCTCGGCAGTGGAGAGGGAGACGCAATTTTGCTTCTTGCTAAACCAGGAGACAAGGTTGTTGCCAATGTAAAAACATCCACCAGTTGTGCTCTTCCTATCATCAATATTGCCTGCCCAATCCGCATCAGAATAACCTGCAAGTTCAACATTTGAGTCAAATGAGTAGTATACACCAAAGTTTGTAGTGCCACTTACATAGCGAAGAATTCTCTTCACAGCAAGTAGATGTGATTCTTTGGGATCGGATTGGAAACGAGCACAAAGTCCAACACTGAAGGAGATGTCTGGTCTACTAGCAGTCAAATATAGCAAACTACCAATCATGCTTCTGTATAATTTTTGGTCTACACTTTTGCCATGGGAGTCCTTGGAAAGCTTAGTGCTTGTACTCATAGGATTGCGAATGGGCTTGGCAGATTCTAGACCAAATTTGGACACCAGATTTTTAGCATACTTTGTTTGAGAGATGAACATTCCACCATTGAATTGTTGAACCTGCAAACCAAGAAAATAATTTAGTTCACCAAACATGCTCATCTCAAATTCGGTTTGCATTACCTCATGGAATTCTTTGACAAGGATGTCAGACGTAGATCCAAAAACAATATCGTCCACATAAACTTGAGCAACCATTAAATCATGTTTGGTTTGCTTGACAAAGAGGGTTTTATCAATGCTACCACGTGTGTACCCTTTTTGGAGAAGATGAGTGGACAGTCGATCATACCATGCTCTCGGAGCTTGTTTAAGTCCATAGAGAGCCTTTTTCAGACGATAGACATGATTGGGATGAATAGGATCTTGAAAACCTGCAGGTTGTTCCACATAGACTTCCTCTTGTAAGACGCCATTTAGAAACGCACTCTTGACATCCATTTGATGGAGCTTGAACCGAAGATGGCATGCAATGGACAGCAACAAACGAACAGATTCTAAACGCGCAACTGGAGCAAAAGTCTCATCAAAATCCAAACCTTCAACTTGAGTATAACCTTGGGCAACAAGTCTAGCTTTGTTGCGCATAATTTGTCCTTTCTCATCTGTCTTATTTCGAAAGATCCACTTGGTACCAATGACATTGGAGTCTTTAGGACGTGGAACAAGATACCACACGTCATTCCTCTCGAATTGATTTAACTCATCTTGCATAGCTAATATCCAGTCATTATCTGCAAGAGCATGCGTGACACTTTTAGGTTCAATCAAGGATACATAACACAAATTAGTTACCTCATCACAAACTTGCTGTCTCGTTCTCAATTTATCATGAACATTCCCTATAATATCAGAGGGAGAGTGATCCTTCTGAACTTGTTTAGCACCAGGTCTGCGTATCACAGGATTGAAGGGCTGGTTACAATCCTCGAAATCAGGTTCAGTAACACCAGCAGATTCGTGAGTTTCCAGACCTGTATCTTCATGACTTGTTGCAACCTGCAATATAGAGGCGTCATTTACAACCACATTAGCTGATTCCATTATAGTTTTAGTACGACTATTAAACACCCTATATGCTCGACTATTCATAGAGTAACCAAGAAAAATTCCAACATCACTTCTTGCATCAAATTTTCCAAGATACTCCCTGTCTTTGTAGATGTAGCATTTGCTACCAAAAGTCCTTAAGTGCTTGACATTTGGTTTCTTCCCTTTCCAAATTTCATACGGAGTACTCTTTGTATGTGGCCTGAAAAACACACGATTAGATGTATAACATGCAGTACTAATGGCTTCAGCCCAAAAATAATCTGCCAATTTGGCACTTTTTAACAAGACACGAGCCATGTCAAGAAGGACTCTATTTTTCCTTTCAGCTACCCCATTTTGTTGGGGAGTGATTGGAGCAGAAAATTCATGTTTTATTCCTTTTTCAGAACAAAAATCAGAGAAAGCTTGATTTTCAAATTCCGTTCCATGATCTGTCCTAAGTCTCATGATGCAAGAATTAGTCTCATGTTTTTCATTCATGATTAGTTTGTACAAGACATGAAAAGAATTAAAGGCTTCTGTCTTATCATGCAAAAATATGACCCAAGTAAAACGGGAGAAATCATCCACTAAGACAAGAATGTATTTCTTTCCTCCCAAGCTAGCAACCTGAATTGGACCAACTAAATCCATGTGCATCAGTTCCAAAGTTTTAGAAGTAGAGATAGAGTTTGTAGTTTTGTGAGGGTTTTTGGTTTGCTTCCCTAGTTGGCACCCTTCACAAACACCCTCACGTCTACCTGAAAGATTAGGCAATCCTCTTACAGATTCAGATTTGGACAATTTTATTAAGTCTTGAAAATTCATATGTCCCAAACGTTGATGCCATAGATCAAGATGATCCTCACTTGTCCTAAAACACACTTGAGAAATTTCATTAGTAAAAAAACAATAGCAATTGTCAAGAGATCTTTTTCCAATCATCACTTGATCCATCTTTATTATTGACAATACATTGGGTTTTAGTAAAACTTACCTCACCTATTTCATCACAAAGTTGACTTACACTGATGAGATTTGCTTGAAGATCTTCAACTAGCAAGACATTGTTTAGACTAGGTGTGCCAATTGCCATAATTTTTCCTTTTCCCAAAATCTTGGATTTTCTTCCATCTCCAAAAGTGACCATTCCACTCACACATTCTGTAGAGATTTCGGAAAAGCATGATTTGTCACCGGTCATGTGTCTCGAACACCCACTGTCAAAATACCAAGATTTAGATTTAGAGTCAGAAAGCGCAGTAAGAGCAACAAAACATTTCACATCTAAGATTTCAGAGGCATTAGTTTGATGTGTATTACTTGAGAGAGCCAGCAAGGAATTTTGTTTGTCCTTTCTCCTCCATACTAGAGTTGAATTTGGTAAAGATAACGAATGGGAGAGTTTTGACAACCTACTTACCTCTTTTACAAGATATGCAATCTTGGTTGAATTCTTACCTGTCCCTCCTTGGTGGATTTTGCACTTACTGAAATTTGTTGGAGCAGTTTGCAATTTGGTCGGATATGTCCAAGAGCTCCGCAATAGTGACATGTGGGTGTGGATCTCTGAGTTGTTTGAGAGGTTGGAATACCAGTAGAAAGTGATGGTTTGACAAATTTCGTGACGGATACAACGGAAGACTTGTTGATTGAATCAAAACCTAAGCCACGTTTATCTCCATCTCTTCGACCAATGCTAATCATTCTGTCAATTTTTTCTGCACTAATTGTCAAAGCAATAATCCTTTCCTTTGAACTTTTAAGCTCAATTTCAAGGGCTTGATTGTTAGAGGTCAAAGAATCAATTAATTTATTTTGATCAATACATTTTTTCTGTAATATATCCAATTTTTCGCACATATCTTTGCCCATTGTTTCTGGTTCAGCAACAGAGGATTGCAATGTCCTGGCAGTCCTGCTGTTTTCAAGTTCCAGCACAGCAACTTTTGGCAAGCTCTATGTTTCGTTTGTTGAGTTTCTGAGAAGCAGCCAAAAGATCGTCATACTTTTCCAGCACAAAATCAATGTTTGGTTCATCATTCCCATTGTCTTCTTGTGCTTTATCCAAACTAACAGTAGTGATTAAAGCAATGGTATTTTCTTCACTTTCAGATTCTGAATCACTGTCACTCCAGGTTACATTCAGTGCTTTGGCTTTTCCATTTTGCTTCTTTTGTGTGTTGGCACATTCAGAGGAAATATGCCCATATCCTTCACATTCATAGCACTTGACTCTCTCTTTAGAGGTTTTCTTCTCAGTAAACCTGCGAGATTTAAAATTACCATCAGTATAATCACCATGCTTAATTTTTGAATTTGTACCTGAGTGATTTCTTGAGTCGTGACTTCTGGAATTTTGATATTTGAAAAACTTCTTGAACTGTCGTGACAGATAAGCAAACTCCTCCCCATTGAAATCTTCAGATTGGTGTTCACCATCTTCTTTATCAACTGCTTTGAGAGCAACGCTTTTATTCTTTTTAGGAGCTAAATGTTTCATCTCATAGGTTTGAAGGGACCCTATGAGTTCACGAACTTTCAGAGTGTTCAGGTCACGAATCTCTTCAATGGCTGTGATCTTTGGTGAAAAACGTTGAGGCAAGGACCTTAAAATCTTTTTCACCACCCTATCTTCTGGAATTTTTTCACCTAGATTTGAACATGCATTCACAATAACACAAAGTTTAGCATAAAATTCAGAAAAGGTTTCATTCTCATCCATCATGATTGTCTCAAACTGTAAAGTGTGCATTTGAAGCTTGGCTCCCTTGACAGTATCTGTTCCTTCATGAGTGACCTGCAAAATATCCCAAGCTTCCTTAGAAGTATCACAACTAGAGATATATTCAAATTGATCAGAAGAAACAGCAGTAAATATAGCATTTAACCCCTTTTGATTATTAGTGCTATGTGTGGCTTCTGCAGTGGTCCACTCCTCTCTAGTTTTGAGAACTGTGGTTTCACCATCTCCTTTTCCGATCGTCTTTCTGGGTTCAGAAAATCCATGCACTACTGTATACCATACACGTTCATCTAGGGCCCAGAGAAACGACTTCATCTTAGCCTTCCAAGCACCATAATTGTGACCATCGAAGTATGGGGGATGTGCAACAGAACCCGCGGCACGATCCATCCTAAGGTACGTTAGATCTTGCTGAGTATGTCCAGCAACCTGCTCTGATACCAATTGAAAATACCTGTAGGACAACTAAGAAAAGCCTAGAGGGGGGTGAATAGGCTTATTCAAATTTATTATCAATAAATAACAATAGACTTTCGAAGCAGGATTGATGTGGGTTATCAATCCTGAGATGTGCAGTGCTGAAAGTAAAAGAATACGCAAATGTTTATTTTACGTGGTAAAACCCCACCTCTGGGGAAAATCCACGGGACTCCTTAGTCCAGAACAAATCCACTATAGAATTGAAATTACAAGAGGTACTCACATTTATCCTAGACTCAATCTAGATAAAGTTTACCGACTTCTGTGTAATTCAACTTCTGTCACGGGATGATTTTCAAAGCTCCTTACGTTGAACGCAATGCTGGTCACGATTGCTTCAAACTCACCGGAGGATAAACGTCACAATGATTTTGGTGCCCTCAACCATACGAGTCACCGACATGCATATGTATGCAATTATGAATGATGAAAGAATTCAATAAATCACCAAGCAACAAAAGAGTACTTGATGATTTACTGAAGAAAATAAGCACAGCAGCTTTTGCACAAGAAAGATTCAATATGCTCTAAAATTGAAACGTCAAAAGCAACCTTATGAAAAACAAGACACTTCTTTTTAAACAACACCAGTTTTCTCTCCGAGAAGAGAAAACCTCATAGACCAAACTTCTTATTCAATTAGGACTTGCAAACCTGATTCAACCAGGTTTCTACAAAAGAAGCCAACACGTCAGCTTACCAAAAGCTATCCAATTTTGCATATAGCTTTTGACCAAAATAAGAATACAAATCCTAATTCAATATGGTGTCTTAGTGAAGACACCAATCAGCTGCTTTTACAAGAAAAGAATTCTTTCCTAAAACAAGGTATTTAGGAGATATACAAAATGCACGTCACTGTAGAAACAACTAATAAATCAACCTAACTCATAATGATAATAAAAATAACTTCAGCTGTAAAATCTATTTTGAATGCATGATTGTGTGATGATTTACCTGTTGTCAAGTTTCTCATATGGTCAGGTCATGCCTCGGAAGAACGTGGTTGAAAGAATTGAGCCAAACACTTCCAGTGACAATTCGTTACAAAACTAATTTTCAACCTATGCTAAAATCTAGGAAATGCCAATACAAAATTTCGTACTAACAGTAGTAGTGCATCTTCAACATAATTGTATAGAGCCCTCAAAGATTAACAACATAGCCACAAGACATCTATGATGTCTCAGGTATAAGGATTAGTTTGCACCATTGCAATCCAAAGTTCTAGCTTGACATATGAGTAAAGACTCTCATTCTAGAACTCATGTATTTGATTGCATTTAGTGTACTTGTTCTCCTACAAGCACTTAACATACATATCTCAATGTCACCACACTCAATGACTTGAGACCTCGTCATACTGTACATATAGAGAAGATATTGCGTGTATTGGTCTTTGTAGAATATCAATGCCCAATTGATACTCCTATGACGAGGAGCATATTTAGGATTAGGGACGATGATAAGTCTCGATGTATGTAATCTTATTACATATTTCTCATGTCCACTTATATATTTCTAGGACTATAGTTTTTTAACTGTTATGATAATAGACCAATTATCATTGTTGAAAGCAACTGGTCTTGCCCATAACTGAATAAGTTATTACAAAACAAGTCTTTAATATTAATTTTCATATAATTAGTTGGCCTTAAGGGCATGCTACTAACATACTGGTCTTGGTGGAATATCAACGCCCAATTGATAATCCTATGACCAAGAACATATTTCGGATTAGGGATCATGATAAGTCTTGATGTATATTATCTCATTACATAGTTCTCATGTCCACTTATATATTCCTAAGACTATAGTTGTTTTACTGTTATGATAATAGACCAATTATTATGGTTGAAAACAACTAGTGTTGCCAATAAATAACTTAGTAAGTTATTACAAAAGATGTCATTAATATTAATTATCACATAATTAGTGGGCTTTTAGGGCATACTACTAACACATATGGCATTGCTCAAACGTGGCTTATATACTTTTAGGAGTTAAAAGCTAACAGATGTCATCATACCAACTCACATGCATCAGATCCCATCAGAACTCCGAAGTAAAACGTGTTTGGGCGAGAATAGTATGAGGATAGTTGACCACTTGGGAAGTCTTTGTCTTGCATCCCCTTTTTTTTGTTTTTTGTTTTTTGTTTTTTTTGAGTTTTTGACGTTTTAATTGTCGTGGGCGTTTGCTTTCCATTGTCTACATCTAGCGTTGTTTTATTTTCATGACACCATGGACCTTGTCTCTAATTAACTAGACCTAAGAACTGCCAAAATTTTTGGGGCTATTTTTATTTTTTTGTTTAATTATCGTTGGGTACGCCTCATAGCAGATTGGAACCGATGAATTTGCAAGCCTGTGCGTGGCGCAAGGTAGGGGTGGCGATGGCAAGGGTTGACAGCTCATGCCATGACATGCCATATCATGCGTGGGGTGTTCAATAGGCAACCCATGGTCATATGGCATGGCTCAAGCATGGCATATATAGTTATAGGTGGTATATGCTAACGGATGCGCTCATACCAATTCACATGCACTGGATCCCATCAGAACTCCGAAGTCAAGCGAGTTTGAGCGAGAGTAGTATTAGGATGGTTGACTTCCTAGGAAGTCCTTGTGTTGCATCCGTTCTTTTTGCATTTTTGACATTTCTATAGTCGTGGGCGTTTGCTTTTTATCGTCTTCACCTAGCTGTTTTTTTTTTCATGACACCATGGACCTCATCTCTAATTAACTAGCAAACAAAAAAAGGAATGAAAACGAAAAAAAGCAGGACCCACGAGCTGTCGAAATTTTTGGGGTTGTATTTGTTTTTTTGTTCAATTATAGTTGGGTGGGCCCACAGCCAATTAGAATCGGCTGATCGGCAGGCCTACGAATGGTGCAAGGTAGAGGTGACGATGGCAAGGTCTAATAGCACATCCTATTTCATGCGACAACATGCCATGTCTCGTGGGCTCAAATATGGTCATATGGCATGGCTCAAATATGGCCAATATAATTTTCGGCGTTATAAGGTAATGGATGCGCTCATACCAACTCACATCCACCGGATCCCATCAAAATTCCGAAGTTGAGCATGTTTGGCCGAGAATAGTACTAGGATGGGTGACCTTCTGGGAAGTCCTCATGTTGCATCCCCTTCTTTTTGCAATTTTGACGTTTCTATTGTCGTGGACGTTTGTTTTCCGTCATCTTCATTTGGCTGTATTTTTTTTTTTTTCATGACATCGTGCAACACATCTCTAATGAACTAGGAATTGGAAAGGAACAAAAATGAAAAAACTGTGTTACCCACGCACTGGTGATTATGCATGGCTCAAACATGACTTATATACTTTTAGGCGTTATAAATTAACATATGCACTCATACCAACTCACATGCACCGGTCCCATTAGAACTCCGAAGTCCAGCGAGTTGGCGTGAGAAATAACTAACACACAAATTAAACCCTATGAATTATGCAATCGTAGTACGAGTAAGTAGGGATCGTTCTATTCCGGGGATTAGGAGGGATGCTAATCAACACAAATTAAACTTATTAAACTGAAAACTAAGTTAAGGAAAACAATGATTGGGGGAAATTTGGACGATTTAGACTAAAGTAATAATGACAGCAGCAAACAACTAAGTTGTCAATGAAGTATGGATGAAGGGATAGCTAGAGGATCCTTCTCCACACATGGAACATATGCATACAAATCGATCTCCAGTTATTCTTCCTATAAAGTATGAATGACAATGCCCCAAATTAATTGTGAATGCACTAATTAACTCTCAGATTTTCCTAAGTTCATTGAATTGGACTCAGCGACACAATCAAATTATTCTCATCAAGTTCCCTATATGAGCAGCATGATAAAGATACATATCAAAGATCATTAAATTCTGTGAAAATCATCAGCATTGACAAAGCATTTGTAACTATGAAAAGCATGATACTCCTGCCAAGAACTTACTTAACTCAATCATGACTAGTGACTTTTACCACTTGTGAATATAAGTTCATAACGATTAGGTGAAATTCCCTTATATTCTAGCATCCTTAATAAGCATACAAGAATAAGTTCTCAATAAAACAGAAAAGTAAATCACATTCATACTTTATAAAACCATAACTGGAAGTAATCAATTCATATAAAACATATGTCCATGGCTTCGATTTCACCCCTAACTAAGAAGAAATTTAGTTACACATGTTCATAATAACTGAAAAGCAATCTAGAATAAACATTTAACTAAAGCAGGGAAGAAGAACTCTGAAAACCCCAATGGATGCAGCAGGTTGCGTCTCCAAGTTCTTCTCTCTTTTTCCTCTCTTGCTACGGCCCCAATAAAAACACCCACTTTCCTGTGGCAACCCCTCCTTTATATATGTGGTAGATCTAGGGTAAAAGGGCCCAGCAAAAACCCTAGAAATTAGGGTTTGTTTGGCAGATTTCTTCTGGAACAAGGATAGGGCCCATGCGCCAGCTTTTTAGGAGAAAGGTGCGGCCCCAATGCTTTCTTCTAAGAAGCTGATTCTTGAATTAATTTCCCCATCTTTTTAGCACATTCCTAGCCTCTTTGAACTTCAAACACGTCCATCCATCTTGCCCCATGCATATGCTATCCATTCCAAGTCCAAAACTACTCTAAAATGCCCCAAAATGCCCTTTCTTACCAATCTTGACATCTGGACCTACAATAGTACGAAAATAAGCTAAATCACTCCAACAAATGGGAATTAACTAAGTAAATGCAAAGAAATAAGATAGCAAAGTCGCATAAATATGCTCCTATCAAATTCCCCCACACTTAGCTTTTGCTAGTCCCTAGCAAAACAAAGAAAACAAAATAAAACCTAAACCTTCCAACAATTGCCTCAAGGATTTCCAATGAAACATGACATGTTAAAAATCACTACTCACACAGATTTTAGCCATCCTTACCCTCGAGCTCGTACTTAATCATTTAAAACAACTTTTTATTTATTTATTTTTATTTATTTTTATTAATGTAGTAACATGCCTTAGAGAATTCCCTCAATTCCTCACCAGATATACTCTCTATTTTCACGTAGATTTTCTGACTACACTCCCTAGACTAAGTATATGTGAGAAGATTGATGTAAACATGTAGACTAGCACTCACATATATTATAACAAAGAAGGCACTTTCTGAAGTTATTAAATCAACCTGTATATGATCTCATGAATGGAATGCTACTACTTAGAAGCGAAAACCAGGGATTCCATATGCTCGTGCCAATTTCAAACTCCACATATTGAAACACATAACAACCAAGATAAAAGTCTAAGGGTTATAATGGGGCTAAGGTATTGGCTAACAAAGAAGGGTTAAGGGTACACAAAGGTTCTTAAAGAAATAGGAAGCAAAGTAATGAAATCCACACTTTAAACACAAAGGGAAGATCCACATTTTTGGACCCTTCTTCAACAACCAATACTTGTGAACTCATTCTTACTTCTTTTCATCTTGTTTTTCTTCTTCTTTCTTTTTTTTTCTTTTTTTTTATTTATGTTTTTGTTTAAATTTTTTTTAATGAAACCACACAGAAACTCCTCTTTTCATCAACTCAAAAGAACAATTCCTTCCCCCCCCACAGTTGTTTTTCTGCAAATCGTAGACAAAAGGAATTCCCAACAAGTCATGCTTCACTATTCTTTAAGAACAAGGGTATGGATATTCCTGTACTAGGCTGGGTAAGTTAATGCCGGCTTCACAAAGAAAATAGGCAAAATAAGGCTCAAAGGGGTTATACCTACAATATAAATGCAAGGGATAAGGCTTTTTGGCTCTGGTGGTAACTACACACCTTCATCTTGTTATTTGTTATGCACTTCATTTTACGTTTTGAATGAAACAGGCATGAGTTCTAGTATTTGGAACTTAAATGATGAAAACGCATTCTAAGTAGCAACCAAGCAAAGAACTAATGAGATCATGCAACGACTTTAGAAAACAAGAATATCCAGATTAATAACTCTCCAAACAAAGGCTAGGCTCAAGTATCACAGGGTTGTAGCGTTAGTTTGAGTTTCTTCCTTCAAGCATGTTACAAAAACTGATTTTTTTCTTTTTGTGCTTACATGTGAGTTCGTAAATGATGACTACAACTAAGTATTAACCAAAGAGCATATCAAACTTCCACCCATGTTTGCAACTTTCCATAGCAGTCATGCAATTAAAAACCAAATCCTCATCATGTGTTGGAAGGTACCCTAAGACACAAACAAGCAACAAAAACGACTCTTTTTGGTTATAAATGACACAAAAACACTTTAAAACAGTGAATAACAACATTAATAGTGATAGGGGTGAAATTCAAAAATAATTCATGAAAAGCACTTTGTTTACCCCCCCACACTTAAACCAAACATTGTCCTCAATGTTTCAAAAATAAACTTAAATAAGAAAGCAATAAAAGATAGCTAGCAAACAAGACAATCTTGGCAAAGTAAAAACAATAAAGAGAAGGGTAAAAGAGAGCAAATCTGGTTGTAGGAGCCGGATATTCCAAAGTCCTTTTATTCGAACACATGGGTTGCCTCCCAAGAAGCGCTTGCTTTAACGTCCTCCAGCCGGACGATACCTCCTTTTAAGCTCCATGAGGTCCTACGGCACGGAGGGGTACATCCTCCACAACATGCTCTTCAAAACACTCATAATATGGCTTCAAACGGTGTCCATTGGCTTTGAATTCATGTCCTATCTTTAAACTTTGAATTTGGACTGCACCATAAGGGAAGACATTAGTAACAACAAAAGGACCAATCCATTTAGAACGCAACTTACCTGGAAACAATCGAAGGCGTGAGTTGAAAAGTAACACTTTCTGCCCTATAGAGAACGTCTTGCTACGAATCATCTTGTCATGGAATGCCTTCGTTTTCTCCTTATAGATATGAGCATTCTCATAAGCCTCGTTCCGAATCTCTTCAAGCTCATTCAATTGAAGCTTCCTATGAAGACCAGCTGCATCTATGTCCATGTTGAATGCTTTGACTGCCCAATGCGCTCTGTGCTCCAACTCAACTGGAAGATGGCATGGTTTCCCATAGATGAGCCGAAATGGAGACATCCCAATTGGCGTTTTATAGGCTGTACGGTATGCCCACAATGCATCATTCAAGCGCAAGCTCCAATCTTTCCTAGTGGGTCCAACTGTCTTCTCCAAAATCTGCTTGATTTCTCGATTAGACACCTCGGCTTGCCCACTTGTTTGAGGGTGATAGGGTGTCGAGACCCTATGTGTGACATTATACTTTTTAAGCAGCGCCTCTATGGTTCGATTGCGAAAATGGGAACCCCCATCACTGATAAGTACCCTCGGCATTCCAAATCTGGAAAATATGTTAGTTTTGACTAAATCTGCAACCACTTTGGAATCATTAGTACGGGTGGCTTTCGCTTCCACCCATTTCGATACATAATCAACCGCAAGTAGAATATAATTGAAACCATGAGATGAAGGAAAAGGACCCATGAAATCGATGCCCCAAGCATCAAAGATTTCGACAAAGTGGATTGGGGTCTGCGGCATTTGATCTTTTGGACCTATATTCCCTGTTCTTTGACAACGATCACAGGTTATGCAAAAAATTCTAGCATCCTTAAATATAGTAGGCCAATAAAATCCACATTCTAGAACTTTAAGGGCTATCCTTTGAGTGCCAAAGTGACCCCCACATGCATATGTGTGGCAGAAAGTTAAAATTGAATTAAACTCCGAATCATGTACACATCTACGAAGAATCTGATCAGAGCAATATTTCCACAAGTACGGGTCATCCCATACATAAAACCGTGCATCCTTTGCAAGTTTATCACGTTGGTGCTTGTTTAGTGTGCTTGGAGCTTGTTTAGACACTAAATAATTCACAATATCAGCATACCATGGCTCACTTACCTCAATGGACAGCAGCTGCTCGTCTGGAAATAATTCTGGGATAGGTAATGGCTCCTCATCATGCACCAAACGGCTCAAGGGGTCAGCCAACACGTTCTCACTTCCTTTCTTGTCTCGGATTTCGACGTCGAACTGTTGGAGAAGGAGCATCCATCGAATAAGCCTTGGTTTGGCTTCTTTCTTCATGAGCAAGTATTTCAACGCTGCATGGTTAGAATAAATTATGACTTTAGTTCCAAGTAAATAAGAGCGAAACTTATCTAAAGCAAACACAACAGCAAGGAGTTCTTTTTTCAGGGTGGAATGGTTCAATTGAGCGTCATTCAAGGTCCGTGAGGCATAGTAGATGACATGCGGCTGCTTGTCCTTCCTTTGTCCCCTTCTTTTTGTGTTTTGGACATTCCAATTGTTGTGGGCATTTGCTTTTCGTTGTTGTTATCTAGCTGTTGTTTTTTTGCATTACACCGTGGAGCTTGTTTCTAATTAACTAGAAACTAGAAGGGAACAAAACGAAAAAATAGTGGGACCCTCACACTGTCGAAATTTTTGGGGTTTTTGTTGTTATTTTGTTCAATTATTGTTGGGTAGACCCCACAGCTGATTGGAACTAGCGGATCGGCAGGCCTAGGGTAGTCGATTGGCAACCCATGGTCATATGGCAAACATGGCTTATATACTTTTAATTGTTGTAAGCTAACAAATGCGCTCATACCAACTCACATGCCTAGGATCCCATTAGAACTCCGAAGTCAAGCGAGAGTAGCACTAGGATGGGTTAGCTCCGAGGGAAGTCCTCGGTTGCATCCCTTTCTTTTTGTGTTTTTGACATTTCAATTGTCGTGGGCTTGTGCTTTCCGTTGTCTTCATCTGGCTGTTATTTTTAATCATGACCTAGTAGAGCCGTCCCTAATTAACGAGGGACTAGAAAGGAACCAAAATGAAAAAATAGAGGGACTGATGCGCTATCAAAATTTTTGGGTAAGCCCCACAGCCGATTGGAACTGGTGGATCGGTAGGCCTGCGCATAGTGCAAGGTAGGGGTGGCGACGGCAATGCCTGACAACCCATTCCATTTCATGAGACAGCATGTTATGTCATGCAGGGGATGTTCAATAGTCAACCCATGGTCATATGGCATGACTCAAACATTGCTTATATACTTTTAGGCATTATAAGCTAAAATATGCGCTCATACCAACTCACATATACCGGATCCCATCAGAACTCTGAAGTTAAGTGTGTTTTGGCAGGAATAGTATTAGGATGGGTGACCTTCTGGGAAGTCCTCATGTTGCATCTCATTCTTTTTGCATTTTTGACATTTCAATTGTTGTGGGAGATTGCTTTCTGTCGTCTTGATATGGCTATTATTATTTTTTTCATGGCAATGTCGAACTCGTCTCTAATTCACTAGGAACTAGAAAGGAACGAAAACAAAAAAAATAGCAGGACCCACGCATTGCCGAAATTTTGGTGTTGTTTTTTTTTTTTTAGTTCAAGTATCGTTGAGTAGGCACAAGAGCCAATTGGAATCAGCAGATCGGTAGGGTTGCCTGTGGGGCAAGGTAAGGGTGGGGACGCCAAGGCCTGACTGACAGGACCCAACCCAAATTCCACTTTGAAATCTGAGCCGAACCCTGTGCGTGTCCGACACCTAGCAAGTGCCGGCCACAAATGACCTAAAAGCCCTTCTAGTCAAGCTTCACTTAAAACTGGGGTTTGACTTTAGCCGAAAAACTCAGCAGAGTCTCCCCTGAAATGGACCAATCCTAAAATTACACCTGTCAACATGCATATAACAAACACACCAACTGCCAGCATACAAAAATTTACATACTAACAATTAGACAAATGTTTTAGGGAAATATCAGAGCTCTACACAGATTAGATTACAGGTATAAAGTAATTACACAAGACCCTACTTTGTTAAGGAAGGTGGCGGAAGATGGACTCGGCCCGGTGGTGTCGCACTGATGCACGACTACTGCCTGGGGGCGCAAAACATTAAAGGGTGAGTGGACCAAAAACAAGGTTTTCTGAAAATACATAAGAACATACTAACCCCTCCGTAAAAAAACAGAATATAAAACTAAATCACTTCTTTTATAAATAAACTTGCACTGAAAGCAATGCAAATGTATATAAATATATATATATATATATGTATAGAGAGAGAGAGAGAGAGAGAGAAACAATCACACATTTAATTAAACATTAATTACTTGAAAGCATTGAAAATCAACTTTAATCTACCACCTAGGTGTACCCATGTATAATTCCGTCAATTCCTTTAGTTTCCGTCAATTCCTTTTAATTCCGTCAATTCCATCCTTGTGCCACCGGAGTGACACATCCTAGCGCCACTGGAGTGACACTTCCTAGCAGACCTCGGGAAACACAAAGTCAACCCGAGCCGCAACCCTAGCAGAATTCAGGGGACACTTGGTCGGCCTGATCCGCAATCCTAGCACCACACGGTTCGAGCGTCCCCGAGACTCGTGGGGCTGTGTCAAGCATGCTGACCTACCCGAAGGCAACTGGATGTCTGTCGACATCATTATAACCGAAGGCAACTGGATGTCCATAGACATCGTTATAACCAAAGGCAACCATTTAAATTCGAAGGCAACATATAACTGAAGGCAACCTTTAATATGCTTGGGTACCTAGGGTGGCTTTTAAGAAAATAGAAAGTTCTGAAAAGTAAATAAGAATTTAATTGAATTCTTATCTGCCCTTGAACTCTGCTGCCAATTTATCTGTTAATCATCTAAAAATTCTGCTATGCCAAAGTCTCTAGGCACTTTCAACTCAGCAGCACATAAAATAAACATATAAAAACAACAATAACTCAAGCTATTAAAACTTTGGGCAATGAATAACTTATTCACGATGAAGTAATAAGATTAAATTGCATAAATGCATTTATGAAAACAAAAAGGTCCACTCACTGGTGATCTGAGCTAGCTGGACCTTTCGAAGGTCCCTCCTGCGGGTCACCTGGTGCCCGGGTGCCTGTATAATCATCATAATATTTTATTAAAAACTCTGCTCAGTGATATAGTATTAAATTAAAAACCCTGACCCTCGGCTCCTAAAAGTGCGTGCATCACTTTAAAGGTCATTCCTATGCCTACATTAGCTTTTCTTTCAGTGGGCACGATTTAAAAGTACCTAAGGACACAAAAGCGATAAAGTCCCAAAAAGTCAACTCAGGACCCCGTGGGGTCCACGATCTCAGAATTCCGATCCGAACGTTCCTAGAGGTTCCAACAAGCCTAGGACACATGTCCTGAAAGTTTGGTCTCGATCGAACGGTCGGATTGCTCACGATCGCACGATCGCACGATCGGACTGACAAATGATTTTCCGTAAACCTAGCCCTAGGGTTGGCTTTTTCAGATTCACAATCCGTCGAATCCTACACGATCCTGAAAGTACCTAGATCGACATACTCCAGTCTGACTACGATCCAACGGTCTGAACATATTGAACACAAAAATCACACATTATGCGAGATCCGTTCGGGGTTCAAAAGATATCCGAATTGAGATCCGCGAAATCCTATGCACTCGTGAGGATGCGAGGATCATTCTAGGACCAAGAGTGGTCCCCGACACCTGATTCACGCGCCGTCCACGCGCTGGCAACGTGTGGGTGTGCATAACAATTTCCTGTGGCCGGAAAATCTCCAAACCGCCAGCCCAAACTTCTATCCTAGGTAAAACACCTAATTTGGAACCTCTTTTGTTCTTCGACTATGGCCAAAAAGTGGCTGTAAGTGGCTGAAATAGAGCTCTCAAAGCGGCCGAAACTCAACTCGAAAATTAACCCTTCAAACCTCAAAATCACTCCAATCCTACCCAACCATCAGCTAGAACGTAAAAATCAGTCGAAAAACCATACCTAGTTTGTCCAATTTGGTGGTCGGAGGAGGGAGAACGAAGGCTTGCAAAGTCTACCAAAACTGACGCGAACTTTCTGCGGCTGATTCCGGCGGAATCTGGCGCTTCCTGCGGCGGCTGGCGTCGGGTTGGGTCGCTGGGGTGGCGGCGAGGGCTTGGCCAGTCAGGTTGGCCGGAGGTGGTGCATGGCTGGGTGGTTATGGGGGTGAGAAGGTGGCTGGAAAGAAGAAAAGATCAGGGGAGGGGCTGGTCTGTCGAATGGAGAGAGAGGAACAGATTTTTTTTAAAAATCTGATTTCCAAAAATTACCTTTTTGCCCTTTTTCGTAATTTGCTCGTAATTTCTTCAATACGACTCGGAATTGGGCGCACTACGTGTCTACGGACTTGTGTCGTCGCACTCTACACAACGGTACAAGCGGATTTTCCAAATTCTTTCCCCAGTCAAAAACATTCAACTTAAAACCTAATAAATTATTCCGAGAATAGTTTAGTCTTTTTCCTTGTTAAAATATTAGTTAAATATTAATTAAGAATTGGGTTGTTACACTGACAGCCCATGCCATTTCATGCGAAGACATGCTATGTCCCACGGGGGGTGTTTGATACCAAGTTCTGTTGGTCGAGGTAATGGGATTCGATCCAACATCTGTTGGTCGAACAAGTTGGTCACTTTAAGGTCATACCAAGTTCTTACATGGTATAGGGAGTTGTTAGAACATTGCATAGTTTTAGTGATTTGATTTTAGTAAAAAGTCAACAAATTACTCCTCCCACCATATTATGTTGTTGCCCCAGTTTTGGTCTTGATCCAAAATTGTTGTTGTCGATTAGTTATGCCAAAATTGATTCAGCTGCATCCTCAACTTGTAATACTCACAAGTGCACTAGTCGTTCGGTAGTATAGCATATGTAAGTGTGAGGTCGATCCCACGAGGATAGATTATAGATTGATTCAATGCGATTCCCTGCACAAAATAGAAAACTAGAAAGAAAAGAAAAAGAAAACAAGAAAGAAAGAAAAGAACTGACTCAAGCAAATCACTTAACAAGTTCAATTCAGATTCACAGATTGATTCTAAATAAAGTATGATTAAGCCATGGTGTCTGGTCCTAACCTTGTATTCTTAATTTCCTAATTAGATACTTGTTGTCGAACCTAAATTAAGCATTAGAAATTCATTAAGCATATAAGAATGTTTTAACAACTAAGCATGTATCTAATTCCTGTTGTCCAATGTCCATGCATACTCTTCCTATTCATAGTTCAATTCTAATTAAGGCATATGGTGTCTACTCTTAATTCCAACCAAGATAGCTAACATACAAGTTTTAATGGTGATCAATCATTTAAACAAGCATATTAACTTGTAAGCATAATGAATAGGAACAAGAACCGTAATTGAAATTACATGATAATGAGAAATAAATACAACTAAGAAAAACATAAAGGAAAATTTAGCAAAAGGGTTTTGTTACAACAATTGAGAACTTAAAAGAAAAACTAAGAGAATTTGAGGGAGAGAAGGGAGAGGAGCTCTAGAGAGATATTTGAGAGCTCCCCCCCTTGGGGTGTGTTTGTAAGTTTGGAGAACCTCACTATTTATAGGTATAAGGGAAGGAAAAATATGAATTGAGTATTGCTCCTACCTACAACACCCACTTCACCCACTCTACCTAACTTCCTTACAAGAAAAAAAATTAGCTCATGCATAAGTCATGCATAGGTCATGCACTGCAATTTTCTTGTAGGTTCATTTTGGGCTTGTTCCTCCATTCAGAAAATTATGAACAAATATGGATCTTGAAGCTCTTTGTCATATATTTCCAACCATATGTATTCCAGGGCAAGCAAAAATTGGAAAGGCCTTCAAATATCATTTTTGGCACAGTAACGCAGATGCTGCCGAATTTCACCTTAAGCTGCCATATGTTGCCAAAACTTGCATAACTTCCTCTAGAAGACTCGGAATCATGAACCGTAAAATGCATCAGAAACTAGACTTCCACATATTTCCAATGATGTATGGGTCATTAGGTGGTTCTTCCTAAGCACTTACAGTCGAATCTGTGAATTTGATTGATCAATAGACACAATTTTGAGCTAACTTGACTCCAAAATGCATTAAATGAGTCTTAAAGCTTATTACACTAAAACGAACACAAAAGAGATTAAAAGCACAAGTTTAAATTGAAAACATAATGAAATCATAAGCAGAAGGGTACAAAATTAAATAAAATTATGCACTAATCAAGTACCCCCAAACCTAGATTTTGCAAGTCCTCGAGCAAAACAGACAAAACAAAGAGAAAAATAAAACAAGAAGTTAACTAAACCACTTTCGCAGTCAACTCGATTGCATTGAGCTTATGCAACAAGCCTTTAAACCTGTAGGCATCCCTAGTAGGAGGAGTTGTGTCTCTTGAGTGTTTAACTGGTACGATACCCACAAACATTTAATTGACCCTACAAAACAAAGTGGTTAGAAAACTTGTTAGATTTTGTTAGTCCTTGAGCAAAAAAAAAAAAAAAAAAAAAACAAGACTCAAAACAATCTTTCCGAACATTTTCCAAAGAGAAACGACTCATGCACATGACTCAAAAGTTTTAACAATAAAAGCTCTATTTTAGACATCATTCACAAGGCGGCAAAGTTCAAAACACAACATGCTCAAAGTGTAGTGATGTGATAGCACAATGCAACCATTCCCCAATCTCAGTTTTCACACAATTTCGAAACTCATACAAAGCACAAATGCAACTTCAAATCTCACCAAAGTTGTCCACTCACAAATGAATCACTCAAAAGAGGGCTACAATGCATCACTCAGTTATAAACTTGAGATTAAAGTCATGGGCGGAACCGGGGCAAGGGTTGCCCTTGGCTATAGCCCAGGGAAGATTTGGGAAAAAAACCAAATTAAATATACATATTGTAATAACCTGATCCTAAATTAATTTTTAATTATTAATTTATTCAAGTAAAAGACAATTTTACCTTGTGAATATTTAATAGTTTAAAAGTTGACTTTTGTTCAAGAAAGAATCTAGGGATTTTAGTAGTACCGTTGCGTAGAGTAAGTCGAGATGAGTCCGTAGACACATAGTGGGCTCAAATTGGAGTTAAAACGAAGAAGTTATGATCTATGGAAGCTCAGTGGCATAACCGTAAATATTTCGAAGTCAGTTTTTTAAAAAAACCAGATTTTTCGTCTCTGTCTGGCAGCACGAGCGGCCAACTTCAGACGGAGATATCTCTACCGTCCGGCCACCAAAGCTAGTGCCACAACTTGCAAACTCTTCATCTCTCTCTCCTCTTTAAATACATAACCATATAAGCCTTGATTCCAAGCGATTAAACCAGAAACTCGAGCCAAAGTGAAGCCCAAAACGGGCTGTTTCGAAACCAGAAATTTCGAGGGCTTTTCTGGCCAATTCCGTTCACCACCCGCCACCAAATCACTTCCAAAACACTCCCCTACCTTCTCTCTGTGTTTTCCCTCAAAGACCCAACCCAATTTCAAGTAGAAATGATGAATCTAAACCCAAACCTTTCTAGGTTTTTTCAAAAAAAGAAATCTTTCGTTCAAGGGCTTTAAAAGTGGAATTGATCTTCGAGCAAAGGTATAAAGTTACTCCCCTTGATGTGCTTGATCTTTTGGCATAGGTCTTAACCGGCGGTTTGCAGTTTTCCAATCGCTGGAAAATTTCTCTACACGCCCTCCGGCGGTGGCGAGGTCTCAGGGTTGGGTTTTGGTCCTAAAATAATCCCCACGTCATCCCGAACATGACGGTACTCTCGGATTTCAATTTGGTTACCGTTTGACTGTTGATCGGATATCGCATATTAGGCGTTATCCGAGTTCGATATGTTCGAACCATTGGATCAACTTCATTTTCAAATATGTTGATCTAAGATCATGTAGGAATTCGCGGATCAAGAATCTGAGTCCCGGATACTCGAATTCAATAATTCAAAGTTTAGGTAAACGGTAATCGTCCGATTATGCAATCGTACGATCGTGAGCGATCCAACCATTTGATACAAACCAAACTTCCAGGGCTTGTATAGTAAATTGTGTTGAACCTATAGGAACTCTCAGATTATCAATCGGAGGTCGTGGACCCCACAGGGGACCGGAATGACCAGTATGGGAATTTAATCGCTTACTTAACCTTGGGTCTGTTCAGACCATTCCAACTATCGGAACTATTGAACATGGGCCTAAGAACTTTCTTAAATTATGCACACGCTGACAAGACCTACCCCAAATTCCTCGGAATTCGTGATGAATCTTGCAGTATTTCCAACATTAAGCTAATGCCGATCCCACATATTAATGATATAGCCTCTTCAAGGAAAGGAGGGACGAGACTTTCTGCTGAAATTTAGGCAGAGTCTCCCTTGAAAAATGGACATTTGCCAAAATTTTCACCTGTAAAAATCACAGTTTAAGTAACCAACTGCCAGCACACACAATGCAATATCACACAGTTTACAGAATATGCTTCTACCCTTCAAATAATTGAAAGTAGAACCACCAGCAAAGTCAAAACCAAACTCATCAAAAACAAAAGAAGTAATTCTAGATCCAATGCAATATCGCGACTGCACCTGGGTGAGACCCCAGACTATGTACGTACCCTTACTGAGGGATCAAGCCACACATAGTTGTTCAGTCCCTAATCACGAGACAGATAATATATAATTATTTTCAGTAGTACCAACAAGTTAATTCTTTATACATTAACCATTTCCCAATATAGTATAAAAATCATTATCCTTGTCCCCGTTACTTTACTACACGCCGGAGAATCCAATGTCACACGTAGTAAAGTAACAGTAATCACAATGTCCGGATCCTTTACCACAAGCCGCAATAATCCAAAGCCATGTGGGGTAAAGTAACCAGTATCCAAGTTAGCACACACGCCGGAAAATCCAACGCCACGTGTGCCCCAACCAAACCATATCCTCCGCACGTGGACAGCTTTATCACACGCCGGATAATCCAATGCCATGTGTGATAAAGTACTAATATAACCAAATGTGCCCACACGCCGGATAATCCAACACCACGTGTGGGTATAGTAATCCGGGAAAGTACATATCTTGATGCAAAATTCCAATTTCTAAATAAATCGTTTCCTTCTAACATAAATATTATATAGTAAAAATAATACCGATACTTTCTTGTTGAAAACCAAAATAAAATCTTAATTAAGAAAAGCACAAAATCTAAATAAGCCCATCCAATTTTATTAATATTCAAAACACTATTCATACACAAATTCACCCTAATCCTTTATAAATAATAATAATAAAAATAATAAATTACATTCCTGAACTTCCCATAATCAGGTATCAATATATAATGTACCCATGACCC
The DNA here is from genome assembly GCA_020521455.1 of Prunus kanzakura. NCBI lineage: Eukaryota > Viridiplantae > Streptophyta > Magnoliopsida > Rosales > Rosaceae > Prunus > Prunus kanzakura. The sequence goes on along the minus strand of BPUM01001185.1, from coordinate 44,432 downwards.
AAACACATAGCCATATATTTGAGTGTAATCATATAGTTGACATTTAATTAGATTCATATGGACACCAAACCCTCCTGTCAAGCCATGTACAATCTTTCAAAACTGTTCTCAAACCAAATTCGAATATGCACAATATACTATTTCGAAAACTGGTAACCATAAATCATCAATTCCATAAAAAAAAAAAACACAAATAATAATCACAATCCAAGAGTTTTATAAAACTATTTAGAAAACAAATGTCCACTCACTCACGGTCCAAAACACAATTAACTCTCCACGGTTTCACCCAGAGTGATTCTTTGTGCCTCAATCCTTTGAATCTTTCTGCAATGCAAAAGAAGGGCCCCAAGGAGTAAAACCACCAAACAACACTTGAATCTTTGGATATGTTGTCGAGAAGCAACTTTGGTCGTTTGAGCAAGGGAAATCGACATGCAAGAGTGAGTAAGGTGCAGTAGCATTAAAAAGCAGAATAGAGGACTTCTTGACCTTGAACAAGGTTTCAGATGGTTAGAGAACTCTAATTGCTGTGACTTTTGGATATGTCATAGTTCTCTGATGAAGGAACAACCTGTGTGAAGAAATTATTGTCGAATGATCAGTAGAAAGTGACATGTAAGAAATAATTCGAGCCTACATCAATACAACAGACAAGAATGAGCAGGCGACACTTCAACACGCTTTGAGATGACTACACTTTTTGGATGAAGCTCCAATTTTGATAGATTATATACAAGATATAGAGGAACAACGTTGATGAAGGTTAATTGTCCATTAGAGCAGAGGAAGGCCACATGGAAGAGTGAATATTGGTACACTAGAGTGAAACCAGCAAATAGAACGAAAGTCAAGACTAGTCTCACCTTGAACACGATTTAAGGTAGATAGACATTGAATTTTGGATATGTTGTAGCACTTAACCTGAGAAACAATTTTTGTGAAGAAATAGAGGTGAAAATCACAACAGAAACTCGCATACAAAGACAAATCCGTGCATAACATAGAGTACTAGACAGAGATGAGCTGGTCGTTCTCTAACTGGGGTTTGAGGTGTTTATATTTCTCCGATTAGGCTACCTTTCGAATATGTCCTACTGGAGACACAGATGAACAAGTCTGAAGAAGAAACTAATTCGTTTCGAGCTCAGGAAATTGATGCTTTGGACCTGTGAACAAGTCTGCATAGTTTTGATGAGGCTCTGATGGGTTTTTGGGAATTATAATGAGTTTGTGGGACTTTATGTAGGGGAATGAAGAGATTATTTGTGGGACTTGAGATGACCAGACTTGGGACTCATCAAATGTAGGCGTGGAAAGGTCTGACTTGGGGTATTTTAAATTTTGACTTCTTCAAAATTACGATTGTGCCACTGCACTTCCGTAAACCACAACTTCCAGATTAAAACTCTGATTTGAGCCCACTACGTGTCTTCGAATTGGTGAGAGTGAGCTCTACGCAATGGAGCAACTCTAACTCCCAAAAATAATTCCGAACAAAAAGTGACCAAAGTGCCCTTACCCCCAACGGCAAAATTGTAATTTCACGTATAGATTAAAACAATTAAATTAGGTTGGGATGTTACACTCGCACTTTTGAGGCCGGGGGTCAGGGTTTGATTAAATTTTGTGGTTAAGCTATTTTATTAATTAAATATTTTAATTGCTTAAATAGGTACCCGGGCTTCTTTGAACCCGCATGAACGACCCTCGAAGGGTCAGGCTAGCTCGGATGCTCAGTGAGCGGGCTTTTGTGTTCTAAATGAATTTTATGCAATTAAAGTTTTATTAAATGATCATGAATGAATTATTTATGACTTTTACTTTCCAAGCATAAATATTGAATTCAAATGCTTTTATTAAATTGTGTTTATGATTAAATGTGAATGGCTTGGAAAGTAGAGAAGGGAATTATAACAGGATTTAAGGATTTAATGACAAATAGTATGATAATTTTCCAAGAAAGGTTTTTTAACCACCATAGGTACCCAAAATGTTGCCTTCGGATATGATGATGTCCGCGGACATCCTAGTTGCCTTCGATTGAGTCAATGCGCGTTTGATAGTTGCCTCACGAGTCTAAGGGACATCCGGACCGTGAGGAGCGATGAATGCGGCTCAGGTTGACCAAGTGTCCCCTGAGTCTTACGAGGAATGCGACTTGGGTCGACCTTGTGTAACCGAGGCCTGCAAGGATGTGTCGCATTATGTGACACAAGGAATTGACGGTATAATATGGGAATTAAATAGAAAATCATGGAATTGACGGATTTATTATGGGTACACCTAGGTGGAAAGGAATTATCACTTTTCAATGCTTTCAATTGGTTTTGATGATTTGATTGAATACATGCTTGATTTTTGGTACGAATTCAGAACATGGTTATAATTGAATTTTCAAATGGTTTTAACAGTAAGGTTAGTATGTTGATATTCTATTTTCCAAAACTCTCTTTTGTCCACTCACACTTTAAATGTTTTATGCCCCCAGGCAGTAGTCATGTACCAGAGCACCATCACAGGGTGCTCTTGACTCACCCCTCATCCTTTCCACTATGTAGGATTTCTACCGTAATTGAACTATTCCTATAAATTAATTAGTAATGCTCTGAAATTGCCCTAGGATTTTCTGTAAGGCCTGGGCCACAAAGATTTGTTGTCAGATTGTGTGTATTCTAACTTTGTGCAAGCTGAACGGTTGTGGATATTTGAATTGCATGTTGTACTGCTGTACATGTGAAAAAGTTTGGGAAACGAGTAATTTATAGGGGAGACTCTACCGAATTTTCAGCAGAAGTCAAACCCTAAGGAAAATTTGAGTTTTAGTTAGAAAATCAATTTGGTCAAGTGTGCCTGGCACCAGTCAGGTGTCGGACACGCACAGGGTTCGGCTCAGATTCCAAAGTGGAATTTGGGTCGAGTCCTATCACATATAGCCTAATATTTTAACTAAAAATAAATAATAATAAAATACAATTTCAACACCAATCTATTAATTTGTCTCCAACAGAAAAGAATTTTTAACATGATTTATATGCATATGTAAATTTCATTTTAAATATACATATGCTTCTCTAATTTCATTTTTTTTCTTGTGTTTACAATTAACATGATTTAATGTATACTTTTATTTCTAGAAAAACTATAGAAAATGTAAGTACAAAAAAAAAAAAAAATTATTATTACATTTAAAGCTATTAACTTTAGCTAGCCCACACATTGAAAAATTTATAGTTCGACTCTTGATTAGAGTTGGGACTTAACTCGCAATAGAAAAATGAAGAACTTGCATTAATATGATCTTAAGAAGGATGCTATAACACTTAAAAGTAGGAAAATTGTTGCAATTCAATCACATGACATTTATGATGAATTTAGGTCTTTAACATAGGTTGTAATGGGGCCAATGGTGTAAGGTGAGTGAGAAATGAAAGGTATGGATAATACAAAGTCAAGGGAACTCAAAATGTAAGAGCATAAAACAATTATTTTCAAGACTTGGAACCATCATGATTATAAATTTTTTTTAACACATTCCTTTCTTTTTATTGAACAACCAACAATTCACTTTTAAGGCCAATAAGGAAACCAAAAAATGATTTTTAAATCAACTGCCTTTTAAACACAACTTTTCTTTTTTCTTTCACTAATTGAGTGATTATTATTTTTTTCAAAATGTAACACCCCTTCCCAAACTTGGCATGAAAAACACATCCAAATTAAAGCTCATGAGTTCCCTAGAAAGGTAAGGAACAAAAATTGGTAATTTGAAAAAAAAGGCTTACATGTTGGCTAAAAATGGTTAACAATGGAAAATTATGCTTAAGCATGCATAAGGTTAGCTTGAAAGGCATAAGCGATCCAAAGAGGGCCTTAATATCATTTCTTAAATGTCATGTAATCAAATTGCATAAGAATGAATGAATTTTCAACCAAATCAATGAATAATGAGATCAAACAACTACTTTGATGACAAGAAAATAAGAGTATTTGTATAACACTCATGAAATGAAGCACAAGGCTCAAAAGCTCAAATTATATGGTTATACAAGTTAAATTTATGTTTCATACAATTCTTTTGATCATGCAAATCCTTAAATTGGGAAATGATGAAACAAATGGCAAGTGCATAGAAAATTTCAAACATATCATGCTAAAACGATGCGACTAATTTTTTTATTTTTTAAAATTATTTAATTTATTTAAATAATATTTTTTTGGAAATCCAAATTCATTCAAGTCATGCAAACATTTATCAATATCTCATCCAATGTGTTCGGAAAGTGACTTAAAAAAGAAAAAAAAAGACTAAAATAAAACAGAAAAAACAAGTAAAAATCAAATAAAATATTAAGAAAATTCAAATTTACTTACTAAACTCCAATACCCCAAAACCTAGAAATGAACATTGTCCTCATTGTTTAGAAATTAGGCATAAGCAATGTGATAACAACAAATGAAAGGTACTAAAGCAATGTTTAGAAATTAGGCATAAGCAATGCCATAACAACAAATTTAAAAAACAACAACAGAGACTAGCTGATAAGAAAATAACTAAACAGAAAAGAAAACAAAGAAGTCCCAATTCGTAATTTTTATATTTTGTAATTTTTTTATTATTATTATTATTATTTTAACAAGCAAAAATACAATACCCAAACTTAAATTTTTATTTAATTAAACACTTTTTATTTAATAAAAAATTTAATTTATTTTAAGAACACACAAATATACAAGCAACTCAAGGATGACCAGTTAAGGGCCTCTGAAAATACAACCATGGGTTCCGGGAAGGTTGGAAGGGTTACAATGGTCCTGCTTAAAACCCAAACTGATAGGACCTGACCCAAATTCCACTTTGGAATCCGTGTCGAACCCTGTGTGTGTCAAACACCTGGCAGGTGTTAAACACAAATGTCTAAAATACCCCTCTTGCCCTAAACCCAAGAATTTCTTTAGGGTTCGATTGCTATCAAAAAATCGGCAGAGTCTCCCCTAAAAAAGGCGCAAACCAACAAATTTTCACCTCTAAATAGAGTCACAAGATAAGATTCCACAAATGTTCAGTATGCACAAGTTAAGCTCACACACAAAACAATTAATTATTTTGGCTTCAAGCCTTACAGGGATTCAGGACTATATCATAGCATAACTAGTTCAGTTAAGTTTACAACTAGAAAATTATTTACAACAGAGTAAACCCTACACGAGAGAGAAGAAGGAAAAGTAGTAGCTGGTAAAAGGCCCTCAAGTGGTTGTCCAGTACTCGTCTACTGCCTGGGGGTAGGATCACAAAACAATAAAAGTGTGAGTGGACAGAAAATTAAGTGTGAAACATAGTAAGAACAAATTAACCCCCGCCATTTAAAAACTATTAGCAAACCAATTATAATCCTATGCTATGTTCGTACAAGTAAATTAGATTCATACATAAGCATAATGTATCAAATAAAAGACAAATACCCGATTTCAAAATCACCCAAAATTTGTCAATTCCAACAATGTACCTTCAATTCCAGGTATCACACATGTGGCTTCATGTGTGATACATCCTCGAAGAACTAAGAGGACACAAAATCGGCCTGAGACGCATTCCTCGCAGCACATGGTTTGGGTATCCCCGAGACTTGTGGCGCATGGTCATACGCACGTAGACTTATCCAAAGGTAACCAAATCGTCCGAAGACCAACCATTTCCTGAAAGCAACTGAGATGTCCGAGGACGTCATAAAATTTGAAGGCAACCAAAGGATATCTAGGTGGTTTTAACAAAATTTCCAAAACTTTTCTCAAATCCAGTTCTCAAATCATTCTCAATTTCCCGAACTAATCTCACTTATTAATAATAATGATAATAATAATAATAATAATAATAATAATAATAATAATAATAATAATAATAAAAGCAATAATAATAATAATAATAATAATAATAACACCTTTTCTTAACTGAAACCAAATGCTCGTAAAGTATACATCGTAATTAATCGGTTCGTAAAGCATTTCATAAAATAATCATAGTATGAAAAATCATTATAACTTAAATGTCCACTCACTGTGAGTCCAAGAATATAAACTTTGATTAATAAAAATCCCTTGAAGTTTGAGCGCCTAAGAAAGAATATAAACTTTGATTAATAAAAAGTTCTGCCTCAAACCCTTAATCAAAAACCCCAATCCCCGGGATTTACAATATGTGTGCACAATCTTTGAAAAGTTTGTTACAGGTTCAACTAAACCCATTCAATAAGTCCCAAGAGTTTCATTAAGTTCTGACAGACTGAACGTATCGAACCCGAAAATAATCGATAGGCAAATTTTAGTATAATACTCAACTGATCGAATTTAGCTAATCCGAGCATACAGTCGTGCTCGAGATGATAAGGGGTTAATTTTAGGGTGATAATAGTTCGTCGACACCTGGATGACGCACCGCCATGCGTCGCCACTGATGGTGGGTGGAACGAGAAATTTCCAGCAACTGGAAAATTTCTGAACAACTGATCAATTTTTATACCAATAGGTAAAGCACAATTAGAGGAGTGTTTTTTGTTCTTGGACCCCGGCCAAATAGTGGCCAGAGTAGCTTGAAACACTGCCAAAACAACCAGACAAATTGGGTGTCTAAATCAATCCTTCAAATCACGAAATCAGCCCAAAGCAACCCATCCCTTATTTGACAAAATCGGTGGCCGGAGTCACTAGAAAATCCCAAAAACCAGCAAGCGTCGGGTGGAGGTTTTGAAGTCGGTTTCAGTCCAAAATTCGACTATGCTTCAAGTTTGTGGGTTCGATTGAGGAATGGGTTAGGTAAAGGAGACGTAGATGAAGCTTTTGTGGGTAGGGGCATAGGTTGGAACAATCGGAGGGTGACAAATTTCACTGGGGATGACGAACAGTGACTGTTTGCACAGTGACTGTCGCGAAGTAGAGACGCGAGGGAAAAAGAATCAGGAGTGAGGAGAGAGAAATGAGGAAAGAGAAGAAGAAATCTGACTTTTTAACACCTTACTTGTAAAAATTACGATCATACCCTTACACTTTTGTTGATCATAACTTTCTCGTTTCAACTTCGATTTGGGTCCACTACGTGTCTACGAACTTGTGAGCTCATGCACTACGTAACGGAGCCAATAAATTTTTCCAAACCATCCTGGAGCAAAAGTCAACCCTAAACCACTAAGAAACCCTAAGGGTACAATTGTCCTTTGTTTTAAAAAGATAGAAAATTAAATAAATTATTCGGGGCGGGATATTACAACCTACCCCTTTTATAAAATTTCATCCTTGAAATTTCGTACCTGTCACTCAAAAAGGAGAGGGTATTGGGCCCGCATATGCTCCTTGGGTTTCCAAGTGGCCTCCTCCACCGCATGACTTCTCCACAAAACTTTCACAAGTGGAATTGCTCTAGAATGTAGTACTTGCATCTTCCAATCTAAAATCTGAATTGGTTTTTCCACATAACTCAAATCCTCTTTTAGTTCCATCGGTTGCGATTCCAAAACTTGAGAAGGGTCCAAAATATACTTCCAGAGCATGGAGACGTGAAACACGTCGCACAATCGAGAGAGTTCTGAAGGTAAAGCATGTGTATAAGCCACTGGGCCCACACGCTCCAAAATGTCATGTGGTCCAATGTAGCAAGGGCTTAGTTTTCCCTGCTTGCCAAATCTCACTACTCCTTTCCAAGGCGATAACTTCAAAAATTCCCAATCACCCACCTCAAATTGAAGATCCTTCCTTCTATTGTCTGCGTAACTCTTTTGTTGGTCTTGGGCTGCTTTAAGTCTTTCTCTGATCAGTTTAACCTTCATTGACTCAACATCCTCATATACCTCCAATCTTTTTTCATCTACTTCATCCCAATAAATTAGAGTCCTACACTATCTTCCATACAAGGCATCATAGGGGCGACATCTCAATACTTGAGTGGTAGCTATTATTATATGCAAACTCCATAAGAGGTAGTTTATCATCCCAATCTTCTCGAAATTATAGCACACATGCTCTCAACATGTCTTCCAAAGTTTGAATTGTTCTCTCCGACTGTCCATCTGTTTGCGGATGAAAAGAAGTACTAAACTGTAAGTTGGTTCCAAAGGCTTCATGTAACTTCTTCCAAAATGGGCGGTAACCCAAGGGTCTGTGTCCGACACAATCGACACTGGCACCCCATGCAGTCTTACAATTTTTGCAATAAAATTTTTGGCCAGTTTATTCAAGGTATAAGTCTCTTTCACAGGTAGGAAATGAGCGGACTTGGTGAGTCAATCCACTATTACCCAAACCCCATCATGACTTCCCCGCATTCGAGGAAGCTTGAACATAAAGTCCATAGTGATGTGTTCCCACTTCCACTCTAGTATTGGAAGTGGTTGTAGCAACCCAGATGGTTTCTGTCCTTCTGCCTTGACTTGCTGACAAATTAAACACTTCCTCAACTCAACCAACAACATAAAATAATCCACTCGAAGATGGGCTAAAGATCCAAAAGATTTCCTGCTAAGAGAATCTACTACCACATTAGCTCTCCCGAGATGATACTCAATAGTTCAATCATAGTCCTTCATCAACTCTAACCACCTCCTCTGTCTCAAATTCAGTTCCTTTTGAGAAAACAAGTACTTGAGGCTTTTATGAACCTAATGCTCTAGAAGCGTGAAAGTCATTAGTTTCAAGAATGCAAAGGAAGCGTGAAAGTTGAAGGAAAATGAACCTAATGCTCTGATACCAAGCTGACAGGACCCGCCCAATTCGGGACGAATCCTGTGGTAATTCCGACATCAGTTTGATGTTGGGCCTACTTACTAAAAATGGACGAGACTTTCTACCAAAATTTCGGTAGAGTCTCCCTTGAAAAATGGACATTTCCCAAATTTTCTCAACCTATTAAAACACAGTTATGACCACCAACCAGCAAGCATGCACAAGATAATGTCATGCAATTTACATCATAGGCCTCCAGCCTTACAATCAACCCTAACATGGGGAATATTAGAGCAGTCTAAAGGGTTTCAATTTACAAACGGAAATAATGTTCCGTTTAAAGGGTTTCGATTAAAAGTTTATCCTACATAAGCTAGGCTTGGAGTTGACGACTTGATTCGGCCGTTCGATTTCAAGATGATCTACTGCCTAGGGGCGCAAAATAGAAAACGTGTGAGTGGACAAAAACAAAGTTCCATTAGTTAAAAACAACATATAGTAACCCCACCGTTTGGAAAACGATATAGAAAACATGCACTCAAAACCATCATAGATATATATAACCACGTCAAAACCACGGTGAAATCCATATCTCATAAAGATATCCAAACACCCATCCCATACAAAACCATTTCCCCAAACCACTCTCTCGAAATGTGTTCCCGTTGGCACGGCGAGTGAGGAAGTATCCTCACTGATAAACAAGAAGGGATGTATAGGTATATATATACATATATACATATATAATATAATATACATAGATATATAATTATGACCACTACCAAGTTTGTACTGGGGTAACAATCCAACTGGGGGATTGTTTGACTAGACCACATGGAAGAATCCTCAATTGACCATGTGTCTAGGGAACGAGCCGTCCAATCGGGGGACTGACTCTACCAGCACGTATAGCAGAATCCTCAATACTTGAACGCCTGTGACCAGTCCTACGCAGGCAGACTAACCCCGCTAAGGGTCTACAAAACACCTCCTTAAGGAGGCCTGGGTTCCAATATTTTCAAATATCCTATGTCACCAATTATCCAATTCCAATATTCCAAATTCGGGGAGGTACATAGGGTAGTGCTTATAGCACTTCAAACTGATATAAACTATAATCCACTCTCTTTCCATAATCTCATTACCAACACCCCACGTACCCCACACATAACCAAATACAGATAGAAATTCTCGACAATAGTATATCACAACTCATGATAATCACAATATGCCAATCACCAAATGTATTTCAAATACTTTTTGAAAATATCAATTTTCAACAATTAAATTATATACTAAATGTTTGTGCAAATAATCTCACGGGAGAATATTCGCTTCTAGATCCTTGAACCTTCGATCTTCCTTCTCTCTCCTTCTCGATTCCTGTAAAACAGATTGGAGTAAATAGACCACACCCGGGGGGTGTTGGCCAAAGGCCCTCCGATGCCTAAGTTAGTTCGAGTGTTTGTATGGAAAACAATAGCTAAGCAAAGGGTACGGAGTTTTATGTATGGTGTAAACCGGGCGGCCGGAGCCGTGTGTGGTGGCCGGAACCGTGTGGGGAAAATATGGAGAGTGGAGAGTGGAGAGTGGAGAGGGAGAGAGAGAGAGCTTCGGGTATTTTCTCGGGTTTCTGAAGTAGGGTTTAGATGTGAATTTTGATGTACCTTGAATGATGACTGAGGTCATCTATTTATAGGAGCCTCGGGGCTATGGTTTCGTAGCCTCGGGGCTAGGGTTTCGTAGAGATCGAGTCGGATAATATCTGAATTATCTCGTTTAATTATAAGATAATACCCGATAATTAGGATATTATCCCTTTGATAAGATAATAACCAAATTATTGATATTATCTCATTAATTATAAGATAATATCCCTTTATTATGATAATATCCCAATTAATGGTATTATCTTTATTAATGATGAGATAATACCATATAATTAAGATATTATCCTGATTAATCAATTATCCCAATAAATGGTTTAATTAATTAATTTAAGGGATAATCTTCTTTTCCACGTGGCGTGCTCTGATTGGAGACGAAATATTTGCTCCCACAAATGCCCCCCAGCTTCTGCATGGCGCTTGTGTGGCATGTAGGAGATGAAATTATTTTTCGGGCTCTCCAACTGTATCTGGGCTTTCTTCTGCGAGTTGGTCTCCTTTTGCAGATCTGTTTCCCAATTGGAGTAGGCTTCTGACTGTTCTTGGAGTTGGATTCCCAATAGGAATAAGCTTGCGATTCCTTCTTGAGCTGGGTTGTCCAACTTGTATAACCACAGGGCTTCTCTTCACTCTTTCTCACATCGCAAACTTAACTTCTCTACCTTCTAGCTTGAGAAAGATCTTGGAGAATTTGTACTGCCTGTCGAAGAGAGGAGTTGCCGTGTATCCAAAGTAAGTCGAGCTCGTAAAAATATATATTCGTATATATTTTTTTGTCTTTTGGCAGCAAGGTTGTGGTCCAGCATGAGTTGCAAATTCGTGGGCAATATTGACAAAGGCTGGAGAATTCGTGCTGGAGCAAGGATTGCAGGTTCGTGGTGCATGCTGAAGCTTGGAGCGACTTGGTCTGGGCTGGAGCTGATGCGATGCAGGCCTGGTGCAAGCGCTGGGCTCGAAGCAGAGGCCTTGTTCGCTGGGCCATGTGCGCGACACAAGCTTCGCAGCGAACTGGGCCAGGAGGCGAATTGGAGCAGGAGCTGAACTGTGTGACGTGAGCCCTCGTGCTGGGCTGCTCGTGCTGGGCTAATTTTTTATTTTTATTTTTTGTTTCTGCCAGCTTTTTTTTTGCTTTTTTTCTTTTTCTGCCAGCTTTTGTTGTCGTTTTTTTTTTTTTTGTGTATTCTAACTTGTAGAATTTTTCTTCACTTCTTGCAGTTGTCCGTCGATCATGTCTTCTGAAGGTGGTAGGAAGTCAAAGCTCCCTTCTGATGAGAAGACCAAGATAGGAGCTACTCTTGCGTCATCTGCAAGGGTCAAGCATCTTGTTGGTGCAGATAGCAAGAAGATTGGTGGTATGCGCAACATTAGGGATGTCCCCCTTAAGCCTTTTGCTGATGAGTGTGGAGATCATGATCTGCTCCGCGAAATAGTCCGTACGCGATCTAGTTCACCTGTTGAGAGGCAAAGAGATGCAGATGTTCCTATCCGGAGTTCGGGTCGTTTGCACCAGTCGAAGAGTGGAGGTCGAACTGGGAGGTCTGCTCATCCACCCAACCACCATGATCCTGCTGTTGAGTCACGAGCAGTCAAGCGTGGAGCTGATTCGTCACCACCAATTCCTTTGGAAGTGAGGTTGGCAGAGGCTAAGAAAGCAAAAGAGTCATTTGCTCGGGCGAAAGGTTTTTCTGCAACGTCCGCGGCTGATCCCAAGGTGGACAAGTCCAGTCCTGCAGGGGATGTAGGCGTGTCTGATCTGCTCAAGACGCACTTTCTATCAAGTCCATCCGCTTGTGCTGGGCTGGTTGATCAAATCCGTCAAGCTGGTGATCTTGGTACCTTTTCAAGTCTTTCCTTGGAAAAACAAAGGGAGGCAACACTTCATCTGCTTCAAAAAGGAGCTGTTTTTGCTGCTGAGACCATTCGAAATTCGTCTGCTGTTGCCCCCTCTTCTGCTCAGCTCAGTGAGTTGGAGAAGAAGAATGCCGAGCTAGTTCGCAAGCTTTCTGCTGAGCAGGCCCGCTATGAGAAGAAGACGTCTGATTTGAGGGCGATGATATCCGAGCTGAAGAGTTCCCTTGCTGAGAAGGATTCCGAGCTTAACTCTTCTGCTGCTGACTTGGTTAGTCGGAAAGACGCTTACTTCCATCTTGAGCGCAAGAATGCCGACATCTCTCACAGCTATGACAAGCTTTTGGCTAGATTCCGTGCCTATCATGAGTCTGCTGAAGAATCCAGGTCTGAAGCTACCGTGGATGCGTACAAGCTGGGCTACATGGACTGCATAAATAGAAAAGATCCATTCTTTGCCATTGGAGATGAAGACATTGAGATGCTTTGTCCTGAGCAGGTTAATGCTGTGGACATGGAAGGAGTTGAAGAGCAGGTGGCTGAAGAGGCAGTAGCCGATGGAGCAAGAGAGGATGCAGCCGATGAGGCAGTGGCAGACGTCATAGATCAGGCATGTGAAGCTGTTGAGAGCGTGACTGATCAGGTGGACGTCGAAGTGGCTGCAGATCAAGGCTCCCATACCGGCGCTTCTGAATAGATGAAGACTCCTTTATTTCTTTTTAGCTTTTGTAGTCTGCTTTTTGTTTAGAACAATTGGTCTTTGTTTGACCTATCTTCTTTTTGTTTGATCTTGGCCGGTTTGGTCACTTTGCTATGAAAATTTCAGTTTACTATTTTTCAACTTCAATTTGTCTATCGTCTTGTGGACTGCTTGAGCAACCGGCTAGTGTCTTGGCTGTACATTTTCCCTTAGGACTTTTGCAAAAAGCCGGGGTCCCTCTTGAGGGATTCCGGGCGTATTCTGCCTTTTTCCGGAGAAAGCCTAGGACGCTTCTGGTCGTCGCCCTGCGTCTCCCTTAGGACGCTTTTTATGGGCAACTGTATGACTATCCTGCCTCCCTTAGGAAACGGATAGGAACCTGGATACCTCCCTTAGGAAATTCCTGGCGCACCCTGCAACCCCCTTAGGATGCTGCTTTGCGGGCTACGTCTCCCGAAGGACGCTTCTGGTCGTCGCCCTGCGTCTCCCTTAGGACGCTTTTTATGGGCAACTGTTTGGCTATCCTGCCCCCCTTAGGAAACGGATAGGAACCTGGATATTTCTCGCAGAAAGCATGGAGACCTCCTTTTAAGAAATTCCTGGCGCACCCTGCGTCTCCCTTAGGACGCTGCTTTGCGGGCTGCGTCTCCCGAAGGACGCTTCTGGTCGTCGCCCTGCGTCTCCCTTAGGACGCTTTTTATGGGCAACTGTGTATATATATTTTCTTGACATTCTGGAATGAGAAATTGAACTTTTATTGATGTTCATGAGATTACATCGCTTTATTCGAAATGGAAATAACTGAATAAAGGAACTATAACTTCCAATAGTTGTAGTGCTCGGTCATCTGCTGGGGACTAAACGAGTAGGAAGAAGCGTCATGGATAGTATCTTTGGAGGTGGCAGGCATTCCATTGTCGTGGAATCTCCTTCCCTTCCATGGTGTCGAGCGTGTAGCTTCCTCTGCCCCCAGACCGGCTGATCATGTAAGGGCCTTCCCAATTGGGTTTCATCTTTTTGGACCCTTGTCTTTGTGCGGTGATGAAGGTCTTTCTTAGCACGAGGTCGCCCGGTTGAAACTGTCTGACCTTGGCTCTTTTGTCGTAGTAAGACTTCAACTGCTGTTGATAGGAGGCGACTCGAACAATAGCCTTCTCGCGCTCGCCTTCAAGTAAGTCAAGATTGAGCCTCATCTGCTCGGAGTTCTGCTCAATACTGCCCACTTCAATGCTTATGGAGGGGACAGTGACGTGCGGAGGAATGATCGCTTCAGTTCCATAGGCGAGGGAAAACGGGGTTTCGCCAGTTGACCTTCGTTTAGTAGTGCGGTAAGCCCATAGTACTCCGGGGAGCTCGTCTACCCATTTCCCTTCGGCGCCTTCTAATCGCTTCTTTAGGCAATCCAATATTATTTTGTTGGATGCCTCGGCCTGGCCATTGCCCTGAGGATATCTAGGGGTAGACAGATGTTGTTTAATGCCGTATTGTTTGAAGAATGTGGTGATCTGCTTGCCGATAAACTGTGTGCCATTGTCGGTAACAAGAGATTGTGGGCAGCCAAATCGGCAGATGATGTTTCTCCAGATGAATCGTTCCACGTCTGCTTCTTTAGTAGAGGATAGAGCTTCGGCCTCGATCCATTTAGTAAAGTAATCAGTGGCGACGATCATCATTTCTTTATTAGCTGGAGCCGTTGGCATGGGGCCTACTAAGTCGATGGCCCATTGCATGAAAGGCCACGGACTGTTCTGTGGATGGTAGACTTCGGCAGGCAGGTTAGGAACCGGTTTGTACCGTTGGCAGCGATCACATCTTTTGACATACTCGGTTGAGTCATGGCGCATGGTAGGCCATAAATAGCCTATATTTAGAGCCTTCTGGGTGAGTGACCTGCCTCCAGAGTGGTTGCCACACTCGCCGTCGTGAATTTTGTAGAGGACCTCAAGTGTCTGAGGATATTTTATGCAGGTGAGATGAGGGCCGGAGTATGATCTGCGAATGAGCTTGGTGCCTTGCATGTAGTATCTCGCGGCTTTCTGCTGGACCTTCCTAGCCTCGGACTTATCCGACGGAAGGTTTCCATTCACCAAGTAGATTGGCAGCTGGGGTCTTCATCGATCTGCATTGAGTCGATTGGCTCTATTTCTTCGATGCTTGGCCGGTCAAGGTGTTCTACCGGGATGGAGCGTTTGAACTGGGTGTCCAGCGCTGATCCTAGGCTTGCCAGCGCATCTGCATGGGTGTTTTCTGCCCGTGGAACTTGTTGGATGGGTGAAAGTAGGAAATTCTTTCAAAAGTCCTTGGACTTTGTCGAGGTACCTGGATCATTCTCGGATGTTTTGCCATGTACTCGCCTGAGGCTTGATTCATGATCAGCTGGGAGTCTGAATAGATGGCCAATCTTTTGATCGACAGTTCTTTTGCTAGGCGCAGTCCGGCGAGCAATGCCTCATACTCTGCCTCGTTGTTTGAAGCAGGAAAGCCTAGCGTGATGGCTTGTTCCAACAAAGTTCCATCTGGGGTGATTATGACGACGCCTGCCCCCGCTCCTTTGTGATTTGACGCTCCATCTACATGTAACTGCCACATGTCGTTAGGTAGGTTTGAATCGGTGGGGGAGGTATCGTCTGCTTTTTCCTTGCTTTTCGTGACCAGCTTCTCTTTTTCGGCTGTCGGAGTAAACTCTACGACAAAATCTGCTAAAGCCTGAGCTTTCATAGCGGTTTTTCGGCCGGTAGAGGAGGTCGTATTGACTGAGTTCGATAGCCCATTTCATGAGTCGCTGAGAGGCATCGGGGCTGTGGAGGATCGATCTCAAAGGAAATTCTGTCATGACAATTATCCGGTGCGCTTGATAGTAGGGCCTTAGCTTTCTTGCGGAAACTACAAGCGAAAAAATGAGCTTCTCCATTTTCGGGTAGCGAGTCTCTGCGTCGAGGAGAGCTTTTGAAGTGTAGAATACCGGATGTTGTGCCCCCAGCTCTTCTCGGATGAGAGCTGAGCTGACGGCTGAGTCGGACACCGCCAGGTAGATGTACAAGTCTTCGCCTGGGTATCGATTTTGAGAGTAGGGGAGGTGTGGTGAGGTAGGTTTTCAAGTTTTGAAAAGCTGCTTCGCACTCGTCATCCCACTTGTCCTTGTGTCCTTTCTTCAAGGCTTTGAAGAATGGCCTGCACTTGTCGGTAGATCTCGAGAGGAATCGGTTGAGAGCTGCTGCTCTACCCGTTAGACTTTGTATCTCCTTTGTTGTGGCAGGCGACTTCATGTTGAGTATAGCCTTGATTTGATTCGGATGTGCCTCAATTCCTCTTTGGGTGACTAAGTATCCTAGGAATCGGCCAGACGAGACTCCGAATGTGCATTTGCTCGGGTTCAACTTCATGTTGTATTTTCGGAGCAGGTTGAATGCTTCGGCGAGGTTTGTGATGTGGTCTGCTCGCTGGGGAGCTTTGACTAACATGTCGTCTACGTAAACTTCCATAATTTTGCCGATTTGCTCCTTGAAGATTTTGTTTACCAGCCTTTGGTAGGTTGCTCCGGCGTTCTTCAGCTCAAAGGGCATGACATTGTAGCAATATGTACCTCTTTCGATGATGAAAGAGGTTTTTTGCCTTGTCGTCTTCATGCATCATGATTTGATTGTAGCCGGAGTAGGCGTCCATAAAGCTTAGTAGTTGATTGCCGGAAGTTGAATCGACGAGCTGATCAATTCTTGGCAGTGGAAAGTTGTCTTTAGGGCATGCCTTATTGTGGTCGGTGTAGTCAAACGCACACTCTCCACAGGCCTTTATCTTTCTTTGCTACTAAAACGACGTTCGCTAGCCATTCTGCGTAGGAGACTTCTTCAATGAAACCGGCAGCTAGGAGCTTGTCGATCTCGGCTTCAATGATGGCCACCCGCTCGGGGGCGAAGTTGCGTCTCTTCTGCGCTACAGGCTTGATTGCTGGGTTGACGTGTAGGCGATGGCAGATGATCTGGGGATCAATGCCCGGCATGTCGGATGGCGACCATGCGAATACGTCTTTGTTGTTCTGGAGGAAGGTTGCAAGCTCTTCTTTTTCCTCCTGGCTTAGGCGCGAGCCAATCCGCGCTTTTCTCTCTGGCTTGTCAGGATCAAGGGGTACTAGCTCGACGTCCTCTTCGGGCTTCCATCCTTCTTCAGGAGAGACCTCTGGACGGATTCCCTCGACTTGGTCCTGATTCTTTGATTGCTATTGGGGAGTAGCTGTTCCCTTTCCTTTCTGGTCAGCTCGGCTGTCAGGAACGGGATTTGCCTTCTCCTCTGGTTGCTCTACTCCCTTCATATCTGCCTGATTTACAGGGAGGAACTGTGTTTGCTTGCTTTTCTTCAGCCCTTGAGCTGAGCATTTCCTCGCCATTGCTTGATCACTGTTGATCTGACCGATTCCCGCCCCCAGGGATAGGGTAGCGGATTTTCTGATGTGTGGCGGAGGTGATTGGCGTTGATCTTGCTGATCCATGGTCTGCCCAGAATGCCATTGTAGGGCGAGACTTCATCAATGACTCATGAATGTTTTGCAAGCTGATTACAGGTGGGGAGTAGACGTCGAGATCTATCGTGCCCACGGTAACCGTTGTTTGCCGCCATTGAAGCCGGTTAGTGACCTAGCTGATTTTGTTGATCTTTGTCTCTAAGCCCATCTGCTGGATGACTGCCAATTGTAGGATATTGGCTGCACTGCCCTCGTCTGCATGGATTCGATCGACCATGGCCTGAGCGATTTTGAATGCTGATGACAAGGGCGTCGTTGTGGGCAGATCGAGGCCCGACTAGATCTTTCTTTTGGAAGCCGATCACGGGATCGTCTTCTGCCTGTGGAACTAGTGGAAATCTGGGAGATGACAGTGGCCTGTTTGATCTTCCTCTTCTTTTCCTTGCTGGTCAGCCCAGACTCCTCGGAATCAGCCAGGATTGTATTAATTCCTTATGAATTTTTGAGGTGGCTCCTTGGCGGGCCGCGGGTCCTACCTCGATTCGTGTGGATGGCCTGCTTCGCAATGAATTCCGTTGCAGTGACCTTCTCGTTACGAGTTCTTTCAAGGTGCGCTTTCCAAGCAAAGCAATTATTCGTATTGTGCCCGTGCGTTGCATGGAAGGCCACAATATTTTCTTGGTATCCCCTCTTATCCGGATCTCCTTTCAAAGGTGGCGGTCTTTTTACCCTGTTTGTGCCTAATAAACCACCGGCTGTGAATTGACCGAGGGGAATAACTCTGCTCGGGCCTCAAGCTGAAACGCGAGCGTTTTGTCAGGGTGTTTGGCTTTCCAGAGAAACATGAGGAAAGTCGCCAAGGCATGGTTATCTCGGGCCAAGGTATATAGGCCGAGGCCGAGATCGAGCAAGGGTCACGGCCAAAGGCATTAAAGTCAGATACATCACGTGACAGCTAGGGGGCCCACGCTCCATTTAATGAAGCAAGGTCTCTGTTTATTGCAGCAAACCCACCTGGCCAAGAATGAGCATTTAATGCACGAGGGAAGGTGGGAAGTGATTGGAGTCAGGATTTGGTGACAGAGATCAGAGTGATTAGACACCAACATTCTCACAAAGCTCTTTGCAGCTTGAGAGATTAGGTAATTGGCTATCAGAGCAATAAATGCGTCTCCACGGCCGAGAAGCGCAGAGCCCACGATCAGGGCGGCGGCCGAGATTCCACCGGGATTCATGAGTCACACCACCCATACTTCACGATCCCAAATGTCGATTAGACTACCCACTTGGCGTAATCAGGCTCCACCATGCAGATTTTCAGCCTCGATTACCCCTCCAGGAGCTCTACCTATAAATACAAGACTCAGGACCACTTTCAAAAGGTTCAAACACCCAAACAAAAGCCTCCCACGGAGCAACTTAATATTTCCTGTAATGCACTTTCAATATCTTTACTTGCTTTCCTAGGAGTAGTGTTAGTTTGTAAGGAAAATCCATTCATCAATATATCAAAACGACCCTTGATTTTCAAGGCGCCCGGAGCACCATCCTTGTTGTTCGCTCACTCACCCCATATATATCATTACGACCGCCGCTCATCGAGTGGGCGCGCCGGCGCACCGCCCCAAAACCCGCCAAACACCATCACTCAACGGCCTTGTAGTTCAGGCCGTGAAACCTTACAGCCGAGACTAGTTCCTCTCTCGGCTACAACGTTGATTAGAAGACGAAGTTCAGACCGGGCGCACCAATCTAAACACTCTCAAACATCTCAAACATCTCGACGCACGCGGTAGACCTTGCTGCACGCCTCGCAGCACAAACGCACCCCGTCCAAAAGCAGGAAAACCGCGTGTTTCACGCAGATCCCCTCGGCCCGGAAACCCAGCCGTGAGATTTGCGCGCAGGACACTTTTGGCACGCCCGGTGGGATATTCGTACAAAAAACTTATGGTGGAACCAGGGCACAGGCAAAGCTCAAGAACAAAACGGTCGAAATGACTTCTGAGACTCACTGAGTCCACACCACCCAATCACCGAGACCGTGCATTCGGTCGGAATTTCGGCCAGCATCGCCGGTAACAACGGACCGCTTCGGCCGAATCCATGCAGGAGCAGGCGGCAGTGGCGGAAATGATGGTCCAGGCAGACCTATAGGATAGAGATCATCCTTCATGGCCGCAATGGACAGGTTCTCTTCGGAGGCTACGGACGCTCTTTCAAGAAAGGATGTCACGATAACCTCATCGGCGTCACCTCCCAGAGCAGTCAAGGGAGCCGAGGGCGTGAAAGATTCGAGCCTTATTACGGCGAGGCAGTAGCCTCGGCGCCTCGACTCACCACCCAACCATCAGGTTACGGCCAGCACTCGGTGCTGCCGACAAAACAGCTGGGGGCAGTCCCAAACCACGTGGGTAAGTCCTGGGCCAACGTACTCAGCAGAGGTAGTGCGTGGGCCGCTCCATGCTTTAGCCGTGTCATTAGGGCACAGCAGTCCCGCACATCCTACGATCCATCCACTCGGCCCAGTTCATACCGCGGCCGTCCACACCCATTCTGGTCCAAATGGCGCAGCCGCTGCATTATCACAACAATACGGTCAGAGCAATGCGACTGTTTCACCCATCATCACAGGCGTCGCTGTCATCACCAGGCACCCACCTCCACTACGGGTCGGCCGTAGCCCAATATCGACGCACACGGCCCCTGGTCCAAACCTACGGCGCTCACTTGGCGTCAACTAGCTCGGTCATTCGGACCGAGCCCCTTGTTCAAACGGCCACGCAGGCTGGGCCAAACGACGACGCGCAGCAGGCCCCACGACCGAAATGCGGCCCAGCAGGAGGCACCGCATCAGGGGCTCTCGATTCGAGGACGTCCGGCGGATGATCGAGGATGGCCTAGCCCAGAGGCGGCCGGACATGCAAGAATATACTCGGCCTACCCACCAGAAATCGACCGAGTCCTTCTCCCCCGGAATTATCGGTTGCCCGAAATTCATGTTGTTTTCCGGCGATGGGCAGGCCACATCCATTAAACACATAGGCCGTTTCACGGCCCAGTGTGGGGGAGGCCGATTCGGACGCCCAGAAGCTCCGATTATTTGTCCATTCTTTGACCGGCGCTGCTTTCTCTTGGTTCATAAACCTCCCACCAAACTCAATAAGGGATTGGTCTGATATGAGAGAGTATTTCACGAACATTTCTATCAGACCAACCGAGAGATAACAGTCGCCGAGCTGGCAAGGATGAGCCATGCATCGGACGAATGGCCTGTGGTCAACATGGTCGACGCCCAACTACCAGCCGGGCATGGCGGAACTCGTTGGGTGGCAGAGAGAAGGGGCCATTGACCGACACCGGAGCCATTGATTTGCGGAGCATTGCAAACATGAGATCGGTCAGTCCAGGCGCAGGAAAACAAGATGAAGGCCGTCGAGCCGTCACAAGCCAACCCATAGGAGTTCGGCGGTCAGTATAGAGGACGGTCGGCCGGTGGGTCGGTTTTTTGAACGATTGGGAGCGCAGGCCTATGGTGCCTCGGTAGGCCTATGGATGAGGCCGGTCCTAGGTTGCTAGGACTTTCAAGCCACTAGTTATGCATGACGGCCGTTGGTATCATTCACGGCCTGGGGGCAGAGCCGAGCCACTGACAAAAACTCAGCTGAGAAGAATGCAGAGACAAGTTCAGCAGGCCAGGATGCAGACGGCCGAGACCGAAGCCTCGAAACGACAGAGAAAACCATGGCTACAGACGGGCCGTCATCTGAATCGATTGTGTCCTCCACCGGCGACGGCGCCCAAAAACAAGCCTTGGAGGACCTGGCGCTCTACGGGGAACAAAGGTCCCCTCGGACCCTTGCCCATTTTGGTCCAGCCAAAGGCCGCGATCGAGAAGAAGTCTGGCGAAGGTGTCGTCAACATCTACCCGAGAGAAATTCTCCCTTTTCGGCCGACGGTTTGGCCTTTCTGAAAGAATTTCATAAGGACCATTCGGCCATAGATCTGTACGGCTTGACCCCTGAGAACCGTGAAATTGTGGAGTTAGCCTTGAAAAATACAAGGCAGAGGCACTCCTCATCCACCCCGCAGCTCTGATTCGGCCATTAAGGCCGTATACCAGGCAAATAGAGAGGCCAGAGCGAAGAGTCTGCCGAGCTACCACCCCAACCTCGGCAGATTGGAGGCCGATGCCCCTTTTGGTAAGTGCGATTTAGAGTATCTCCGCCAGTATTTTTCGGTAACTCCGGCGGATACTATCTTTGGCCTGACAACTGAGGAGAGCCCGGGTGAACCGCCTGGACGATTACTTGATATCCAGGGACACCTTGGCAAACGCTAGAGGGCCCTTAAAGAGGGGGTCGAGGCCCTCGGGACCCTCTGAAACCAAAGCACCCACGGTCGATATTCCGGAGACAGCAGGGCCCATAATTGAGGGCTTCGGTGATCCTATTCTTCGGGCATGAGGCCCGAAGATGACCCCACCTTAGGGATCTCAGACGGAGAATATGAGGGATCTTAAGATGGCCCGAGGAAGATGTTCTTCGCTGAAGACGGCCATGAGGCCGAAGAAGGAGCTGGCCGGGGGAACCCATTTGGAGCAAGAGGATTTCAGCATCAAAACATGGTCTTGGTGCTGCCATCCCGAATTTTCGGCACCTTGGGGACAGATAAACGGCCTGGATGATGACGTGGCCGAGGAGCAGCTTGGTCAGAGGCCGAAAACAAAAGAAGAATTGTTGGCCGTGGCTTTTAACGAGGTCATACCCAGAGACGAGCCGAACAAATACCGACACCTCAAACCATTATATATTTCGGCTCATATTGAGGGAGTGCCCGTGTCCAAAGTTTTCGTCGACTGTGGGGCGACGGTTCACATCCTTCGTATTCCTTAATGAAGAAGCTAGACAAATCAAAGGAAGACCTTATTCCTAGCGACGTTGTCATGAGTAGCTTCGTCGGCGACAAGTCCAAAACCATTGGCGTAGCCGACCAACGAGGGTCGTAGCGTTTCTACGTGGTCGAGTCCAGCGTCGACTACAACATATTTGACTCGGCCGCGACTGGATCCACCAATCCGGGTGCATACCGTCGTCTCTCTTCCAATTATTATTCTTTTGTGGACGGTCAAAAGGTGTCTATACACCGGCCAAGAATGAGCATTTAATGCACGAGGGAAGGTGGGAAGTGATTGGAGTCAGGATTTGGTGACAGAGATCAGAGTGATTAGACACCAACATTCTCACAAAGCTCTTTGCAGCTTGAGAGATTAGGTAATTGGCTATCAGAGCAATAAATGCGTCTCCCACGGCCAGAAGCGCAGAGCCCACGATCAGGGCGTGCGGCCGAGATTCACCGGGATTCATGGAGTCACACCACCATACTTCACGATCCCAAATGTCGATTAGACTACCCACTTGGCGTAATCAGGCTCCACCATGCAGATTTTCAGCCTCGATTACCCCTCCAGGAGCTCTACCTATAAATACATAGACTCAGGACCACTTTCAAAAGGTTCAAACACCAAACAAAAGCCTCCCACGGAGCAACTTATATTTTCCTGTAATGCACTTTCAATATCTTTACTTGCTTTCCTAGGAGTAGTGTTAGTTTGTAAGGAAAATCCATTCATCAATTATCAAAACGACCTTGATTTTCAAGGCGCCGGAGCACCATCCTTGTTGTTCGCTCACTCACGTCCCCATATATCATACGACCGCCGCTCATCGAGTGGCGCGGCCGGAGCACCCGCCCCCAAAACCGTCCAAACACCATCACTCAACGGCCTTGTAGTTCTAGGCGTGAACCTTACAGCCGAGAACTAGTTCCTCTCCTCGCTACAATCGTTTGATTAGAAGACGAGTTCAGACCGGCGCACCATCTAAAACACTCTCAAACATCTCAAACATCTCGACGCACGAGTAGACCGTGGCTGGCACGCCCGCGCACAACCGCACCCCGTCCAAAAGCATGGAAACCGCGTGTTTCACGCAGATCCCCTCGGCCCGGAAACCCAGGCCGTGAGATTTGCGCGGGCAGACACTTTTGGCACGCCCGGTGGGATATTCGTCAAAAAAACTTATTGGTGGAAACACAGGAGCACAGGCAAAGCTCAAGAACAAAACGGTCGAAATGACTTCTGAGACTCCTGGAGCCACACCACCAATCACCGAGACCGTGCATTCGGATCGGAATTTCGGCCCAGCATACCCGGTAACAACGGACCGCTCGCCGAATCCATGCAGAGCAGGCGGCAGTGCGGAAATGATGTCCAGGCAGACCTATAGGATAGAGACATCCTTCATGGCCGCAATGGACAGGTTCTCTTCGGAGCTACGGACGCTCTTTCAAGGAAAGGATGCCGATAAACCTCATCGGCGTCACCTCCCAGAACAGGTCAGGGAGCCGAGGGCCGTGAAGAGATTCGAGCCTTACGGCGAAAGGACAGTAGCCTCGGCGCCTCGACTCAACCCGCCAACCATCAGGTTTACGACGGCCAGCACTCGGTGCTGCACAGACAAACAGACTGGGGGCAGTCCCAAACCACGTGGGTAAGTCCTGGCCAACGTACTCAGCAGAGGTAGTGCGTGGGCCCGCTCCATGCTTTAGCCCGTGTCATTAGGGCACAGCAGTCCCGCACAGTCCTACGATCCATCCACTCGGCCCCAGTTCATACCGCGCCGTCCACACCCATTCTGGTCCAAATGGCGCAGCCGCTGCATTATCACAACAATACGGTCAGAGCAATGCGACTGTTTCACCATCATCACAGGCGTCGCTGTTCATCACCAGGCACCCACCTCCACTACGGTCGGCCGTACCCAATATCGACGCACCACGCCCCATGGTCCATAACCTACGGCGCTCACTTGGCGTCAACTAGCTCGGTCATTCGGACCGAGCCCCTTGTTCAAACGTCCACTGCAGGCTGGGCAAACGACGAAGCGCAGCAGGCCCCCTACGACCGAATGCGGCCACAGCAGGACGCACCTCATCATGGGCTCCGATTCGAGGACGTCCGGGCGGATGATCGAGGATGGCCTAGCCCAGAGGCGGCCGGCATGCCAAGATATACTCGGCCGTACCCACCAGAAATCGACCGAGTCCTTCTCCCCCGGAATTATCGGTTGCCCGAATTCATGTTGTTTTCCGGCGATGGGCAGGCCACATCCATTAAACACATAGGCCGTTTCACGGCCCAGTGTGGGGAGGCCGATTCGGACGCCCAGAAGCTCCGATTATTTGTCCATTCTTTGACCGGCGCTGCTTTCTCTTGGTTCATAAACCTCCCACCAAACTCAATAAGGGATTGGTCTGATATGGAGAGAGTATTTCACGAACATTTCTATCAGACCAACCGAGAGATAACAGTCGCCGAGCTGGCAAGGATGAGCCAGGCATCGGACGAATGGCCTGTGGTCAACATGGTCGACGCCCAACTACCAGCCGGGCATGGCGGAACTCGTTGGGTGGCAAAGAGAAGGGGCCATTGACCGAACCGGAGCCATTGATTTGCGAGCATTGCAAACATGAGATCGGTCAGTCCAGGCCGCAGGAAAACAAGAGGAGGCCGTCGAGCCGTCACAGCCAACCATAGGGAAGTTCGGCGGTCAGTATAGAGGACGGTCGGCCGGTGGGTCGGTTTTTGAACGATTGGGAGCGCAGGCCTATGGTGCCTCGGTAGGCCTATGGATGAGGCCGTCCTAGTTGCTAGGGACTTTCAAGCCACTAGTTATGCATGACGGCCGTTGGTATCATTCACGGCCTGGGGGCAGAGCCGAGCCACTGACAAAAACTCAGCTGAGAAGAATGCAGAGACAAGTTCAGCAGGCCAGGATGCAGACGGCCGAGACCGAAGCCTCGAAACGACAGAGAGAAACCATGGCTACAGACGGGCCGTCATCTGAATCGATTGTGTCCTCCACGGCGACGGCGCCCAAAAACAAGCCTTGGAGGACCTGGCGCTCTAACGGGGAACAAAGGTCCCCTCGGACCCTTGCCCATTTTGGTCCAGCCAAAGGCCGCGATCGAGAAGAAGTCTGGCGAAGGTGTCGTCAACATCTACCGCGAGAGAAATTCTCCCTTTTCGGCCGACGGTTTGGCCTTTCTGAAAGAATTTCATAAGGACCATTCGGCCATAGATCTGTACGGCTTGACCCCTGAGAACCGTGAAATTGTGGAGTTAGCCTTGAAAAATACAAAGGCAGAGGCACTCCTCATCACCCGCAGCTCTGATTCGGCCATTAAGGCCGTATACCAGGCAAATAGAGAGGCCAGAGCGAAGAGTCTGCCGAGCTACCACCCCAACCTCGGCAGATTGGAGGCCGATGCCCCTTTTGGTAAGTGCGATTTAGAGTATCTCCGCCAGTATTTTTCGGTAACTCCGGCGGATACTATCTTTGGCCTGACAACTGAGGAGAGAGCCCGGGTGAACCGCCTGGACGATTACTTGATATCCAGGGACACCTTGGCAAACGCTAGACGGGCCCTTAAAGAGGGGGTCGAGGCCTCGGGACCCTCTGAAACCAAAGCACCCACGGTCGATATCCCGGAGACAGCAGGGCCCATAATTGAGGGCTTCGGTGATCCTTTCTTCGGGCATGAGGCCGAAGATGACCCCACCTTAGGGATCTCAGACGGAGAATATGAGGGATCTTAAGGATGGCCGAGGAAGAGGTCTTCGCTGAAGACGGCCATGAGGCCGAAGAAGGAGCTGGCCGGGGGAACCCATTGGAGCAAGAGGATTTCAGCATCAACATGGTCTTGGTGCTGCCATCCGAATTTTCGGCACCTGGGGGACAGATAAACGGCCTGGATGATGACGTGGCCGAGGAGCAGCTTGGTCAGAGGCCGAAAACAAAAGAAGAATTGTTGGCCGTGGCTTTTAACGAGGTCATACCCAGAGACGAGCCGAACAAATACCGACACCTCAAACCATTATATATTTCGGCTCATATTGAGGGAGTGCCCGTGTCCAAAGTTTTCGTCGACTGTGGGGCGACGGTCAACATCCTTCCGTATTCCTTAATGAAGAAGCTAGACAAATCAAAGGAAGACCTTATTCCTAGCGACGTTGTCATGAGTAGCTTCGTCGGCGACAAGTCCAAAACCATTGGCGTAGCCGACCAAACGAGGGTCGTAGCGTTCTACGTGGTCGAGTCCAGCGTCGACTACAACATATTGCTCGGCCGCGACTGGATCCACCAATCCGGGTGCATACCGTCGTCTCTCTTCCAATTATTATTCTTTTGGGACGGTCAAAAGGTGTCTATACACCCGGCCAAGAATGAGCATTTAATGCACGAGGGAAGGTGGGAAGTGATTGGAGTCAGGATTTGGTGACAGAGATCAGAGTGATTAGACACCAACATTCTCACAAAGCTCTTTGCAGCTTGAGAGATTAGGTAATTGGCTATCAGAGCAATAAATGCGTCTCCACGGCCAGAAGCGCAGAGCCCACGATCAGGGCGGCGGCCGAGATTCACCGGGATTCATGGAGTCACACCACCATACTTCACGATCCCAAATGTCGATTAGACTACCCACTTGGCGTAATCAGGCTCCACCATGCAGATTTTCAGCCTCGATTACCCCTCCAGGAGCTCTACCTATAAATACAAGACTCAGGACCACTTTCAAAAGGTTCAAACACCAACAAAAGCCTCCCACGGAGCAACTTATATTTTCCTGTAATGCACTTTCAATATCTTTACTTGCTTTCCTAGGAGTAGTGTTAGTTTGTAAGGAAAATCCATTCATCAATATATCAAACGACCCTTGATTTTCAAGGCGCCGGAGCACCATCCTTGTTGTTCGCTCACTCACCCCATATATCATACGACCGCCGCTCATCGAGTGGCGCGCCGGAGCACCGCCCCAAAACCCGCCAAACACCATCACTCAACGGCCTTGTAGTTCAGGCCGTGAACCTTACAGCCGAGACTAGTTCCTCTCTCGGCTACAATCGTTTGATTAGAAGACGAGTTCAGACCGGCGCACCATCTAAACACTCTCAAACATCTCAAACATCTCGACGCACGGTAGACCGTGCTGGCACGCCCGCGCACAAACGCACCCCGTCCAAAAGCAGGAAACCGCGTGTTTCACGCAGATCCCCTCGGCCCGGAAACCCAGGCCGTGAGATTTGCGCGGCAGACACTTTTGGCACGCCCGGTGGGATATTCGTCAAAAAACTTATGGTGGAAACCAGGGCACAGGCAAAGCTCAAGAACAAAACGGTCGAAATGACTTCTGAGACTCCTGAGTCCACACCACCAATCACCGAGACCGTGCATTCGGTCGGAATTTCGGCCAGCATCCCGGTAACAACGGACCGCTCGGCCGAATCCATGCAGGAGCAGGCGGCAGTGGCGGAAATGATGTCCAGGCAGACCTATAGGATAGAGACATCCTTCATGGCCGCAATGGACAGGTTCTCTTCGGAGCTACGGACGCTCTTTCAAGAAAGGATGCCGATAACCTCATCGGCGTCACCTCCCAGAACAGGTCAAGGGAGCCGAGGGCGTGAAAGATTCGAGCCTTACGGCGAAGGCAGTAGCCTCGGCGCCTCGACTCACCCCCAACCATCAGGTTACGGCCAGCACTCGGTGCTGCCGACAAACAGCTGGGGGCAGTCCCAAACCACGTGGGTAAGTCCTGGGCCAACGTACTCAGCAGAGGTAGTGCGTGGGCCGCTCCATGCTTTAGCCGTGTCATTAGGGCACAGCAGTCCCGCACATCCTACGATCCATCCACTCGGCCCAGTTCATACCGCGGCCGTCCACACCCATTCTGGTCCAAATGGCGCAGCCGCTGCATTATCACAACAATACGGTCAGAGCAATGCGACTGTTTCACCATCATCACAGGCGTCGCTGTCATCACCAGGCACCCACCTCCACTACGGGTCGGCCGTCCCAATATCGACGCACACGCCCCTGGTCCAAACCTACGGCGCTCACTTGGCGTCAACTAGCTCGGTCATTCGGACCGAGCCCCTTGTTCAAACGGCCACGCAGGCTGGGCCAAACGACGACGCGCAGCAGGCCCCACGACCGAATGCGGCCCAGCAGGAGGCACCGCATCAGGGGCTCCGATTCGAGGACGTCCGGCGGATGATCATCGCATCCTACGATGTTAGCCTTTTCTGCTTTGAATGCAGAAGACGCGATTCGGTCATCGCATCCTACGATGTTAGCCTTTTCTGCTTTGAATCTCTTGATGTAATCCCGAAGAGATTCGTTGGGCTTCTTGCGCAGGTTGAACAGGTGGTCAGGGTTCTTCTTGATCGTCCGGTAAGAAGTGTACTCTTTGGTGAAGACATAAGCAAGCTCCTTGAAGCTGCTGATCGACCCGGAGGGCAAGGTATGGAACCAATCCTGAGCTGCTCCTCGCAAAGTCATTGCAAACACCTTGCACATTAGTGCGTCTTCGGCTTTGTAAAGGATCATAAGGCTCTTGAAATGCTTCAGATGGCTTTCGGGATTGGAATCCCCTTTGAAGCACGTGAAAGAGGGCGTTGAGAATCGTTTTGGAGGAGTAGCCTGCTCGATTTCGGTAGTGAAAGGTGAGGAATTTGCTCGGTCTACCTCCATGCGTAGTGTATCTTCGAAATTTCCGCCAATCTTTAAGTCTCGAAGTCGGTTACTTACGAGCTTCTCAACGTCTTCCACACGCATGGTTAGTCGGTCACGTGGGCGACCTCGGTGATTTGGACGACGCTGATTGACTTCCTCGTTGGTTTGCAAGGGTTGACCTCCTCGGCTGCGCTGCCTAGGCGGCGTGTTGGTAGACTGCGCTTGCGAGGTATTCTCCGCTTGGTGACGAGAATTGGTTCTTCGAGAGCGAGCAACAGAGCGCCTTTCTTCACGGTCCTCATCGTGGGGGTTATCTGGTTGACCTCCCTGAGAGCCTAGCCTTTCGTGAACATTTCTCTGTGAGCGAGCAGCCGAGCGCCTTTCTTCACGATCCTCATTGTGATGGCCGTCAGGTTGACCTCTCTGGGAGCCTAGCCTTTCAAGCATGCTTCCCTGCGGGCCCAGGCGAGCACGGATGCCAGGTTGTGGGCCTAGCCTTTCACGCACATTGGCCCTCAAATTCTGTCTGGATGGGAGACTTCGTCGGCTTTGTGCGTGACTCGCAGATGCTTGCAACATGTCGACAAGCTGATCACGTTGTTGTCCATCTCCTTGTCTGCTTACTCCTGCTCTACCTGCTTGGTGCCCATCGAGTTGCCTATTGGCGCGCTCGTCCATCCTTCTCTCTTCGTCCAGTTGTCCAAGGCCAAGGTTTTGAGCCAAGCTTATGTGGTTGATGAGCTGGTCAACTTTCTGAGCTAGCTGGTCGACTCTTTGATTAAGGTCTGCTTGACTTCGTGGATCGGAAGGAGAGAAGTGTGTGGAGCCCAATTGCACGCGGGCTAGGGTTTGATTAGAGGTGTGAGCGAGAGCATGCGTCGGGCGCGGAGGCAATGGAGGGAATGGATGAAGTTGCTCCAAGATTGGGCCAAAGTCGGCAGTGGTAGTGAGCCCACCCTGATGAGAGGTTCCACCATGCTCGACGGCGGTGCTATGAAGGTGGCCAGATCCGGCCACGGGGCCTTGAGATGGTACGACGACGGCTAGTGCGGTGGTCCCAGCTGGTGGTCCGGCAGGTGGCGCGGTGGCTTGTTGCGGGTTCATGGCGGCTAAAGGTGGTGGTGCCACCATGTCGATCGCGGGATCGTGGGAGGAGTAGCTTTGGGCTGTCACGGATTGAGCCATCGCGGCGGTCTTGCTCCTCGTGCGCTTGCTTCCAACCATGGTTGTTTGGAAGGCTTCGGTTGATTGGAAAATAGGAGGAACGGATTCCTTGAGCACGCGTTGAGTATAACTCGTGCTCTCAATGAAAGCACCAAATGTTTGTGCAAATAATCTCACGGGAGAATATTCGCTTCTAGATCCTTGAACCTTCGATCTTCCTTCTCTCTCCTTCTCGATTCCTGTAAAACAGATTGGAGTAAATAGACCACACCCGGGGGGTGTTGGCCAAAGGCCCTCCGATGCCTAAGTTAGTTCGAGTGTTTGTATGGAAAACAATAGCTAAGCAAAGGGTACGGAGTTTTATGTATGGTGTAAACCGGGCGGCCGGAGCCGTGTGTGGTGGCCGGAACCGTGTGGGGAAAATATGGAGAGTGGAGAGTGGAGAGGGAGAGAGAGAGAGCTTCGGGTATTTTCTCGGTTTCTGAAGTAGGGTTTAGATGTGAATTTTGATGTACCTTGAATGATGACTGAGGTCATCTATTTATAGGAGCCTCGAGGCTATGGTTTCGTAGCCTCGAGGCTATGGTTTCGTAGCCTCGGGGCTAGGGTTTCGTAGAGATCGAGTCGGATAATATCTGAATTATCTCGTTTAATTATAAGATAATACCCGATAATTAGGATATTATCCCTTTGATAAGATAATAACCAAATTATTGATATTATCTCATTAATTATAAGATAATATCCCTTTATTATGATAATATCCCAATTAATGGTATTATCTTTATTAATGATGAGATAATACCATATAATTAAGATATTATCCTGATTAATCAATTATCCCAATAAATGGTTTAATTAATTAATTTAAGGGATAATCTTCTTTTCCACGTGGCGTGCTCTGATTGGAGACGAAATATTTGCTCCCACACTAAACTCAATAAACAATAAATAATCATGCATAGTGTCTACCGCGCAAATCTCACGGCTTGGAGTTTCGGGCCGAGGGTGTTACTACCACTTTGCAAAACCCAAGGGAGGTGTCGTATAGCAGTGTAGCTCGGAAGTCCGAGTGTCGTATCCACAGAGAGCAGAGTAAAGAAAATAACAGAGATGAAAAAGAACAAGTGTGATTGAGAGGTTGATTTATGCAAGATTTGATTTAGAGAAAAATTAATTGATTAAAACACTAAGGCATTGGGGTTCCACTTTTAACATAAGCATGCAACTCTTAATAATTTGATCCACAAAATATTTTCCATTGTAGTTGTTCAAAATAATTAAAGTTCTTTTTAATTTCCTTTAGAAGTATTCTAAGCATAACTTGTACCATTGGCAACAAACTATCAAAAATAATCTTCATCAAAATTCTATTAATTTTTAGTAATTCTCTTCTCTTTTAAAAGCATGAAAGTTTTTACTACACAATGGGAAAAACATGATTGAACCCATGAAATAGATTATCAAACATTCATCAATTAATTAAAAAGAAAACTACAAATTCTATTTGAACAAAAACTACAAATTCACATTAAAGCTTAAGTTTGGATCAAACTAATAAAAATTACACACTTATATTAAAAGCTTTCCCCCTAGCCTTAGCTAGGGAGTTAGTTCCCCATAAAATAAAACTAAAACAGAAATTTAGAACTAGAAGAATTGGAGGAAGGAGAGAGAGCTCAAGAGAAGATTGTGAGCTTGGTGTGGTTTGAAGGCTTGTAGAGCTTCCTATTTATAGCCTTAAATCACAACAACTAGGGAAATATTAAAATCTAAAATTCTCATCTCATTCAATGCACAACCGTAACCCATCTCTTCATTGCTTCTTCTTTTGGCATGAGTGTGGCACTTCATGCATTCTTTTCAATTCTTTTCTTCTTGGTTGCTCCATCCATTGCTTCTTTTCCTTTCTTTTATGCCTTGGTGTGGCACTAATTCTTCATCATTCATTTGGTCATTCCCAACTACAAATTGTTTAATGCCACCAAGTCTCCATTTGATAATTCTTCAACCTTAAGATAAAATAATGAAATCATCATCAATTATGTAATGGGTATGTAAGCAAGTGCAAAAGTGAAAAACAAACCTAATTAACTAAAATTGTAAGAAAATCAATTACTAACAAATATATTTAGGGATAATAAATGTGATAGTTTATGTGCTAATCAAATACCCCCAAACCTATAATTTGCTAGTCCTCGAGCAAACTAAAATTAAAAACTAAGCATAAATGAAAACTAACTAAGCCACTTTCGTAGGGATCTCGATTGCATTTAGCGTATGCAATAAGCCTTTAAACCCCTAGGTTGCCCTAGTGGACGAGTTATAGTCTCGTGAGGGTTTTCAGGGATGATACCCACAAACATCTGAAATTTTAAGTAACTCTCCTGTCAAATCATCATCAAGAATGTTAAAGCTCAAAAACTAAGATTCTCAATTCATGAACAAATTTAAAAGAGCGAACACAAATCCAAAACTTTAAGTTCTCCCAGTCTAAAGTCAAAGTCATTTATCACCATTAATAAACTTTTCATTTGCTTGCTTTGGTGTCAAATTCCAGTCTAAAGTCAAATTCTCCAAAAAACGGTTTAAGACGTTGACCATTAACTTTAAAAACATTACCATTTTTTGGATCCTCAATCTCCACTGCTCCAAAAGGAAAAACTCTTGTGACCACATATGGACCTGTCCATCTGGAACGAAGTTTACCAGAAAAATATGCAATCTCGAATTATATAAGAGAACTTTCTGTGATGGTTCAAAGTTTTTCCTCAAAATATTTTATCATGAAAAACCTTCATTTTCTCTTTGTAAATTCGAGAGTTTTCATAAGCATCATTCCTTAATTCTGCCAACTCATTCAACTGAAGCTTCCTATTCGAACTTGCATCATTTAAACCAAAATTAAACATTTTAATTGCCCAATATGCCTTATGTTCAAGTTCAACTGGTAAATGACAAGCCTTACCGTAGACAAGTCTGTACGGTGACATCCCTATGGGGGATTTGTATGCTGTACGGTATGCCCATAAAGCATCAGTTAATCTCAAAGACCAATCTTTACGGTTAGGACTCACAGTTTTTTCCAAAATTTGTTTTATCTCCCGATTAGCAAGTTCAACTTGACCGCTTGTTTGTGGGTGATATGGGGTAGCGACTTTATGAGTGACACCATATTTTTTCATTAAAGCCTCAAAAGGTTTATTACAAAAGTGTTTTCCCCCATCACTTATAATAGCTCGAGGTGTTCCAAATCTTGCGAAAATGTTTTCTTTTAAAAACCGCAAAACAGTTTTATGATCATTATGTCGACAAGGAACAGCCTCTACCCATTTGGAAACATAATCAATACCGACCAAGATATAAAGATATCCAAAAGAAATAGGGAAAGGACCCATAAAATCAATGCCCCAACAATCAAATATTTCAATTACCAAAATTGGGTTCAAAGGCATCATGTTTCTACGGGTAATTGCCCCCAACTTTTGACAACGGTCACAAGTTCGACAAAAAGAATTAGTGTCTTTAAAAAGCGTAGGCCAATAAAATCCACACTGCAAAATTTTTGCAGCGGTTTTCTTTACAGAAAAATGACCACCACATGCTTCATTATGACAAAAAGAAATTACTGCATGGATTTCATTATCAGGTACACACCTCCTAATGATCTGATCAGGGCAATATTTAAACAGATAGGGGTCATCCCAAAAGAAATTTTGAACCTCTGTAAGAAATTTCCTCTTGTCTTGAGCAGTCCAATCAGATGGAATTTTACCTGTAGCAAGAAAATTAACAATGTTAGCAAACCAAGGTAATTCTGAAATAGCAAATAATTGCTCATCTGGAAAAGAATCATTAATTGGCAATGTTTCAATGGAATCCTTAAAACTCAATCTAGACAAATGATCAGCCACTACATTTTCTACTCCCTTTTTGTCTTTGATTGTGATGTCAAATTCTTGAAGTAGTAGGATCCACCTAATCAGTCGAGCTTTAGCATCTTTCTTTTCAAAAAGGTATTTTAAAGCTGCATGGTCAGTGAAAATAACAATAGGTGATCCAACTATATAAGCACGAAACTTATCCAAAGCAAATACCACAGCAAGGAGTTCTTTTTCAGTTGTAGAATAATTCATCTGAGCACTGTTCAAGGTTCTGCTTGCATAATGGATGACATGTGGCTTCTTATCCTTTCTTTGCCCCAAAACAGCTCCAACCGCAAAATCACTGGCATCACACATAATTTCAAAAGGTAAAGTCCAGTCAGGTGGTTGCATAATTGGAGCAGATGTGAGCATTTTAATTAATTTCTCAAAAGCCTTTTGACATGAATCAGACCACTCAAATATACTGTCTTTTAATAGGAGATTACACAAGGGTCTAGATATTGCACTAAAATTCTGAATAAATCTCCTATAAAAACCAGCATGACCTAAAAATGATCTGACATCTTTAACAGTTTTTGGAACTGGCAATTTTGAAATTAATTCAATTTTAGCTTTATCCACTTCAATTCCTTTAGATGAAACAATATGACCAAGAACAATTCCAGAAGAAACCATAAAATGACATTTCTCCCAATTTAAAACAAAGTTTTTCTCTGGCATCGAACCAATACTTTTTCCAAATTACTCAAGCAATTATCAAAAGAATCACCGAAAACAGATATATCATCCATGAAAACTTCAAGAAATTTCTCAATCATATCACTGAAAATACTGATCATGCATCTTTGAAAAGTAGCAGGAGCATTACATAATCCAAAAGGCATTCTACGAAAAGCAAAAGTACCAAAAGGACATGTAAAAGTAGTTTTTTCTTGATCTTCAATGGCAATTTCAATTTGATAATAACCTGAGTATCCATCTAGGAAACAATAAAATTCATGACCGGCTACCCTTTCTAAGATTTGATCAATAAAAGGTAAAGGGAAATGGTCTTTTCTAGTTGCAGAATTTAGCTTTCTATAATCAATGCACATGCGCCAACTTGAAACAACTCTAGTAGGTATCAATTCATTCTTATCATTTTTAACCACAGTTATGCCAGATTTCTTAGGTACAACTTGAGTAGGACTTACCCATGAGAATAAATAATACCTGCATCTATTAATTTCAACACCTCAGTTTTAACAACATCTTTCATGATTGGGTTTAACCTACGTTGTGCTTCCCTAGAAGACTTGGCTTCATCCTCTAAAAATATTTTATGAGTACAAACAAGAGGACTAATTCCCTTAATGTCAGCAAGAGTCCAACCAATGGCAGATCTATGAGAATTCAACACATTAAGTAACTTACCTCTTGCAAAGAGTCAAGTTCAGAAGATATTACCACTGGAAAAGTGTTGTTGGACCCCAAGAATGCATGTTTAAGTCCCATGGGTAAAGGCTTCAATTCTAGATTAGGAACTTCCACATTTGATGGCAATGTCTTTTCCTTCCGAGGTGGAAGCTTCTCAAATTTTGGTGTCCATTTATTAACCTGCAAGGATTTAAACAACGAATTAAGATAAGCAATTTCCGGATCCTCAAGTAATTCAGATTCTTTAGAATTCAATAAAAGAGCCTCTAGAGGGTTAGAAATACTAGTCTTCTCAAATTGATCCTGCACAAGAGCTTCAATCAAGTTCACCACTGCACATTCATCATCTTCATAAGGTCGCCTGAAAACATTAAAAATGTTAATTTCCAATGTCATGTTACCAAAACTGAGTTTCATTACCCCACTTCTGCAACTAATGTGTGCATCACATGTAGCAAGAAATGGACGTCCTAAAATGACAGGAATTTCATTTTCAGAATGCAAAACAGGTTGTGTATCCAAAACAACAAAGTCAACAGGGTAGTAAAATTTGTCCACTTGGACCAATACATC
Source organism: Prunus kanzakura (assembly GCA_020521455.1). Classification (NCBI taxonomy): domain Eukaryota; kingdom Viridiplantae; phylum Streptophyta; class Magnoliopsida; order Rosales; family Rosaceae; genus Prunus; species Prunus kanzakura. The sequence continues at coordinate 8,436 of BPUM01001185.1, read as the reverse complement.
CTCAATTACCCCTCTCGGCACTCGTACAGAACGATCAGCAAGTTGCAACTTCATTGTTGTGGGCTTCAATTCACCAAGACCTAACTGCAAATATACTGAATATGGCAATAAATTTACACTAGCCCCCAAATCAAGCAAAGCACAATTGATGTAATTTTTTCCAATTACACATGAAAGAGTGGGACTTCCTGGATCTTTGTATTTAGGAGGGACCTTATGTTGCAACAATGCACTCACATGTTCAGTCAAAAATGCAGTTTTCTTCACCTGATGCTTTCTTTTAAAAGTGCACAGATCTTTTAAAAATTTAGCATAAGAAGGGATCTGTTTAATAGCATCTAACAGAGGAATATTAACTTTGACTTCTTTAAAAACATCCAAAATTTCAGAATTTTGATTCAATTTCTTTGGAGGATTTAAAGCTTGGGGAAAAGGAGCAGGAAAATGATATTCATTTGATTCACTCAATTTGGACTTGTTTAGTTCATCATTATTCTTAGATTTTTCAACTTCCTTTGGTGAAGGTGTGTTATCAATTATTTTACCACTTCTAAGAGCAATGACAGACTTAGCATGTTCAATTGAGGTTTCACACGAATTAACATTCTTTGGATTTGGTTGAGTTTGAGAAGGAAATTTTCCTTTTTCATTTATTGCAAAAGAATTTGTCAATTTAGAAATTTGGCTTTTAATTTCTTTATTTTCTTCAACCATTTGACCAAACAAGGTATCATACCTTTGATTTTGCTTCTGCTGTTCCTGCATAAATGCTTGAAGAGTATCGCTCAAAGAAGGTCTAGCATTAAATGTATTAGTTGCAGGAAACTGATGATTGAAAGAATTTCTATCACTTACCTGAGGTTGTGACTCATTGCTCCAACGAAAGTTTGGATGGTTTCTTGTTGCTGGATTGTAAGTGTTGGAAAAAGGAGAATACTGTTGTTTGAAGTTTCCAACAGCAGCACAACGCTCCTCATAAGCTCCTTTCATTTCCTGAAAAATTGGGCAATTTTTAACAGTATGACCAATCTCATAACAAGAATCACATACTTGATTAATCAGCTTGAAAAACAGGTTGAGGCAAATTTGATTTTTCCGTTTTCAAAGCAGCTATCTCTTTAGTCAAAACCTCAAATTTTAATTTCCAATCATCTTCTTCTTTTAATTGATAAATTCCTTTATTAGTAGAAGATGTGGCAATTCTTGACGATCAGTGGTCTCAACTGGACTGGGGACAGTCCATTGATGAGCTTTTTCAGCAATTTCATCCAAAAATTCTAGGCATCATCAGGGTCTTTTTGCATAAAATTTCCATTACACATAGACTCAACAAATTGGCGATCACGGGGAGAAGTCCCTCATAGATATAACTAGCAAGACGCCAGTTTTCAAAGCCATGGTGTGGGCACAAATTCAAAAGCTCTTTAAATTTTTCCCAAGTTTGATACAAAGTTTCATTTTCTTTTGAGAGAAATTTGAGATTCTTTTCTTAAGAGCAATCGTCTTGTGATTAGGAAAATATTTGTTAAAAAATGCTTGAGTCATTTCCCCCCAAGAACCTATGGATCTAGCCCTTAATGAATACAACCAACTTTTAGCCTTTTCTTTTAAGGAAAAAGGAAAAAATTTCAACCTTATGAAATTAATCCTATCAAGTTGAACATTGTAAAAGTGCCAATTGCTTCTTCAAATTCCTAACATGCACATAAGGATTTTCACTTTCCATGCCATGAAAAATAGGTAGTAATTGAATCATTCCAGGTTTGAAATCATAATTTGGCATGTTAGGTGGAAACATGATGCAAGATGGATTTGGTGCACGAATAGGATGCAAAATGTCTCTAAAGTTCTAGGTGCAACTACTTCTTCTCCCTCATTTCATTATTCAAATCTGAGCATTAATCTTGTTCATTATTCGCATTTCTTGTTCATCATTCACAATTGCTGCCATGCTTTCAGATTTGTTGGATATTTCAGTTGAAGAAGTTGAAGCAGAATGTTCTAAATTAACAGTTTCAGCTTTTTACAAATCTTCCTAGATGATCTCTAGGTCGCATAAAGTAAAAAAATAAATAAACAAACAAAACAAAAACAAAAAAAAAAAAAAAAAAAAAAAATTATTAACAATAAGATGAAAGTTGGAAAGAGTGTACCATATGTGAAGAATTTCACATAACCAGCAAACCTCTGACCAAGGGGATCTCTGTACTCTTTGACAAGCCGCTCCCCGGCAACGGCGCCAATTTGTTCGCACCACTTTGCAAAACCCAAGGGAGGTGTCGTATAGCAGTGTAGCTCGGAAGTCCGAGTGTCGTATCCACAGAGAGCGTGTAAAGATAACAGAGCTGAAAAAGAACAATTATGAGAGGTAGATTTATGCAAGATTTGATTTAGAGAAAATTCAATTGATTAAAACACTAAGGCATTGGGTTCCACTTTTAACATAAGCATGCAACTCTTATAATTTGATCCACAAAATATTTTCCATTGTAGTTGTTCAAAATAATTAAAGCTTTTTAATTTCCTTTAGAAGTATTCTAAGCATAACTTGTACCATTGGCAACAAACTATCAAAAAAAATCTTCATCAAAATTCTATTAATCTTTAGTAATTCTCTTCTCTTTTAAAAGCATGAAAGTTTTTACTACACAATGGGAAAAACATGATTGAACCCATGAAATAGATTATCAAACATTCATCAATTAATTAAAAAGAAAACTACAAATTCCATTTGAACAAAAACTACAAATTCACATTAAAGCTTAAGTTTGGATCAAACTAATAAAAATTACACACTTATATTAAAAGCTTTCTCCCTAGCCTTAGCTAGGGAGTTAGTTCCCCATAAAATAAACTAAAACAGAAATTAAACTTAGAAGATGGAGGAAGGAGAGAGAGCTCAAGAGTTGTGGAGCTTGGTGTGGTTTGAAGGCTTGTAGAGCTTCCTATTTATAGCCTTAAATCTCACAACAACTAGGGAAATATTAAAATCTGAAATTCTTATCCCTTTCAATGCAAAACCGTAACCCATCTCTTCATTGCTTCTTCTTTTGCATGGGTGGCACTTCATGCATTCTTTTCAATTCTTTTCTTCTTGGTTGCTCCATCCATTGCTTCTTTTCCTTTCTTTTATGCCTTGGTGTGGCACTAATTCTTCATCATTCATTTGGTCATTCCCAACTACAAATTGTTTAATGCCACCAAGTCTCCATTTGATAATTCTTCAACCTTAAGATAAAATAATGAAATCATCATCAATTATGTAATGGGTATGTAAGCAAGTGCAAAAGTGAAAAACAAACCTAATTAACTAAAATTGTAAGAAAATCAATTACTAACAAATATTTTAGGGATAATAAATGTGATAGTTTATGTGCTCATCAAATACCCCCAAACCTATAATTTGCTAGTCCTCGAGCAAACTAAAATTAAAAACTAAGCATAAATGAAAACTAACTAAGCCACTTTCGTAGGGATCTCGATTGCATTTAGCGTATGCAATAAGCCTTTAAACCCCTAGGTTGCCCTAGTGGACGAGTTATAGTCTCGTGAGGGTTTTCAGGGATGATACCCACAAACATCTGAAATTTTAAGTAACTCTCCTGTCAAATCATCATCAGAATGTTAAAGCTCAAAAACTAAGATTCTCAATTCATGAACAAATTTAAAAGAGCGAACACAAATCCAAAACTTTAAGTTCTCCCAGTCTAAAGTCAAAGTCATTTATCACCATTAATAAACTTTTCATTTGCTTGCTTTGGTGTAAAGTGAACTGATCTCGGCCGTTAGGTTCACGGCCTGAGCTACAAGGCCATTTAGCGGTGATGGTGATGGTGGATTTTGGGCGGTGCTCCGGCGCGTTGCTCAGTGAGCGACGGTCGTTTGATATATGGGGTGAATGAGCGAATAACAGGGATGGTGCTCGGACGCCTTGAAAATCAAGGGTCGTATGATATATTGATGAACGGATTTTCCTTACAAACTAACACTACTCCTAGGAAAGCAAGTAAAATATTGAAAGTGCATTACAGGAAAATATAAGTTGCTCCGTGGGAGGCTTTGGTTTGGTATTTGAACCTTTTGAATGTAGCTTGAGCCTTGTATTTATAGGAAGAGTTCCTGGGGGAGTAATTGAGGCTGAAAATCTGCATGGTGGAGCCTGATCAGAGCAAGTGGGCAGTCCAATTGACATTTGGGATCGTGAAGTATGGTGGTGTGACCCTTCACATTTGGGATCGAGATGATCATGCCTTCGCAGTTTTTCCTTTGTTTTAGAAAGGCAAAACATCTTGGCGAAACGCCGCGTTCTAGTCTCACGAGCAAGTGCTAGGGCCGAGAAAAGGGGCTCCTTCGGTCAATTCATGTTTGTGATTTATTAGGCACAAACATTGCCCCCACATACCTGGATTCTTCGGTCTCGGCATGAGTAGGGGCCGAATGGATTCCAGGGGATGGGCCCTTCGCATTCCTTCTGAAGTGATTGACAACTGGGGCATTAAATGCGCAGGTCAGTCGGCGCATTTAATGCCCAAGCACGTCATGCAGGTCATCATTGCCCAAGGCGTCGCTTCGTTTCGTCAAAGGAAACGACAGCCTCTGGGCTTCCGACACGTCATCGTGCCTTTTGAGCACGCTATCAGAACGTTACGTCTCTCGAGAGAGACATGCCCTTTCGTTTCGAATTCTAACGCCAATATAAAAACCCAAACTTCTTTGCTTTTTCTTTATGCTTTCAGAATTCTCAAACGCCCAAGCTTTGTCAAAAAACTCGCTCAATCCTTCAATCCTACCACGCTCTTAAGCCTCCAAGTTTACCAGAGGACCTTGTCTGTAACCACGACTTCCCTTCATCTTTGAGTTTCGTCCTTTCAAAAACCCACAATCCCTCACCCTTTTCTGGGCTTCCTTCCGGTGTTCCTCGTGTTCATCCCCTTTTTCTCTGTATTTTTTCCCCAAACACTCACCCTAAATCTGTCTTAATGGCCTCCAGTACCTCTACATCTGTTGAAGCTCGGTCTCAAGCCTTTCAGACTGAGTTTGAGGATATTTGCCGAGAAATCCAAGGCTCGGTCCTACCCAACATCATCACGCCCTGGGCTGATGATGACGGCGTTGCCACTGATTGCTGCGTTCTCGGCCCCTCTGTTGATGGCGGAATTCCAGAGAGGCTAGTGGCCCATTTGAAGAACAATCTGGTGGACCTCTCAGCCTTTGACGGGGGGGACTTCCAAGACTGGAATGTTGTCAGGCCGCAACCCCAATGGCGGACCTCAACCCCAGACTGGGAAAAATGGCTGCCGAGGATGGAGCACTTCTTCGGCCAGCAATGGAAGGATCAAGGTATCTACCACTTGATCAAGCTGTTTGATCGGCCGCTTGTCATGGACCGGTCGCTCTTGGCCGCGGCTCTGTGCTTCTGGTCGTCGGCCACAAACACCATGAACTTTCGGTTCAGCATGATGATGCCGACCGTTCTAGACATGGCCGCCTTGTTTGGCCTTTCCCCTCTCAGTATAGAAGTGAACACCGCACTCATTGCTCCCGAGGTGGAAGGAGTTTTAAAGCCACGTGGCCCACTCTTACGAGAGTCGCTGGGAGCAAGGCGAAGAACATGCTCAACTACTCCAGCTTTTATAGCAATTTCGGCGTAGAGGACAGCGCTGAAGATGAAGCCATCGCCCCCCTCGGCGAAGTTGAACACGCCGCATTCTTGCTGTACTGGCTGTGCAAGTTTGTGTTCTGTACCCAGGCGAACAAGGTCACCTGGAGTTTGCCCACCTGGCCGATTACCTTGCGCAGGTCGGAAGGCTAGCACTCGGCCCGTTCCTGCTCGACCACATCTACCGCACGCTTCACGACATCGTCACTGATGGGATGAAGCCGAGGCACGGCGGTCAACTATGGGCCTTCCAGTTCTGGCTGCAAGCTTACTTCCCAGAGCTGAGAGGGGCGGTCAATATTGCCGACACCGAACCGCTGGCCAACGCCTTCGCTCGAGCCCCAAGGAAGCACAATGCCACAGCCTTCTGCTACAAATTTTTCTACGGCTTGACCGAGAGGACTGGTACGCAGTTCCGAGTCTGCCTTGCTCGGCCGTTCCCCCTGTTCCTAACTCACGACCTCTCCGTCATTCCTGATGGCGAGAAGGAGAACGATTTGAAGGAGATCTGGGGCTCCTTCTTGGTTTCGCGCGATCTTCACTGCGGCTTGTCCAAGGCCGGGGCCGAGGTTTATCTCCCAAACTTCGTGGCGCGGCAGTTCGGCCTGATCCAGACGGCCCCACTTCCCCCCTTGTCAACCAACCGGCTTTCGTCCTGGAGGGCCGATGTCACCCAGCAGCACGGCGTGGCTGGCATCTCCTTCCAGCTTCAAAAGGGAATGACCTTCCTGACTCTGACGCCTTGGTTGCGTTGTAATGCGTATGATAAGGATGGAAGGGTCTGGTACGACGAGTGCATCCCGGCCAGATTTATCCGGCCTGTTGAAGAGGCCGCGAGGGTGGCCCTAAAAAATGCAGATTGGGACCCCCTCCCCTCCAAGGGTAGCAAAGTGAAGAAGGTATCAGCCGGGCCTCCTCGACCGAGTACCCCGGTCGTGGCCGTACCTAGAATGACGGCCCCCCCTTCAGCTGGAGCAACGGTCACCGCTTCGACCGCGGCCCCAACTCCCAAGGTGACGGCCGTGGTGGGGGCGCGGAAGACCCTGGCGCACAGGACCGTGCCGTCCTCTCCTCCTGCTCGGCCGAGTGCCGCTGCTGGTAAGCACTCTTACTTTTATTATTTATTATTATTTTCTTCGTCCTCCTTGAGCCACCATTTTCCTCGTTTATCTTACTCCTAACTAATTTTGCCCTTTTTTCTTCGTATACGCAGCCCCGGGTCGCAAGATGGGTCGGGAGGCGCCAAGCATTGAGGCCGCAACGGTTGAGGCCGCACCGGCCCAGAGTGCCGTGGCTGAGACGGCAGCTTTAGAGCGGCCGAGGAAAAGGGCCCTCCTTGTTTTCTCGGAGGGCGAGGACGAGGAGGAAGTCCCTCCTGTGATTGTAAGTGAAGCCCCTCCTGTGGCCATGAGTACTCCTCGATTTCTTCCCTCTTCTTTATTCTCCAGGTCACCCCCTCCCTTCTTTATACGCTTTGGTAATCTGGTTCTTCCCTCTGGATGAAGTGGTGGTCGTGGAGGAAGCTACGGCTGAGGTGGTGATTGAGGAGGCAGCCGATGACGAGGTGGTGGTTGAAGGGGCAGTCGCTGCCGAGGCGATAGAGATGCTGGTTGCCGAGACGGCGTCCGAAGAGGTGCCAGCTGCTGAGGAGATCGCCGAGGAAGCCCCTGAGGAGGCCACCGAAGAGACCGCTGCGGATGCGCCAGATGACGAAGTCGTTGCCGTGGAACCATCGCGGACCGCCCCAGCGGAAGTCCTTTCAGCTACTTCTGTCGTGCCTTCCTCAGCTGCTACCGCTACCGCGTCTGCCAAGCAGTCGCTGTCCGCTCCTAGCCGTCCAAGCGGCATCGTGTTCCGCTCGGTAAACGTTTTGCTTTCATTATACTTGGCTTTTATTATTTTAGAATTTGCGCTACATGCTTCTGACCAAATTTTTGCTTCAGCCTCCCCAGTCGTCGTCGCCGCTGTCCCTGGCTGCTGCAATCGTGCCCCCAGCGCCGTTGTCCCAGGGCTTGACGGTCGTGATCGAGCTGGAGGAAACCGGGGCCACTGTCGTGGGTGTGCCGAATCTCGTGCGGGCTACTTCGGCAGTCCTGACCGAGCTTTCGGTCGCAGAAGTCCCCGCTGCGTCGCTTGCCACTGCCATGAGTGTTCGGCTTTTTTCTTTATCCTGTCATTCCTCATGTCCTGGTTGGTTTTTTCTCACCCAACTTCTTTTCATTTCCAGGAGACAACCTCCTCTGATGATCTTGAGGAGTTATACGCCAGCCTCCATGAGGAAGGAGGTAGCTCGACCTCGGCTCCCCTGGACGAGGATTCCAAGACCGTCGTTGAACGGCTCCGAGAGTTCCTTTTCCTTGGAGTTCATCAAATGACCGCCGCCGAGGCGTTTATGGAGTTTAGGTCTTGTTTGGATACGGCTATGGCGCTTAGTCTGCTAAACTCAGCTCAGCTGGATGAATTGCAAGCCTGCCTGGCTGAAGGCGAGGAAATGATCGGCCGGTTTGCTAAAGCTGTTACCTGATGGCCGAGGGGAGCTCGCTCCAGCAGGAACTGGTGGAGATAAAAGAGCAAGTCCGACCTGCAATGGCCCGATTGAAAGAGAATGACCTCGTCGTCCGACGGGAGAATGAAGAACTTGCGCAGGTCGAGGCTCAGATTGCCGAGCTCTAGGCCCGTCGAGATCTCATACTCCAACACCGAGATGGCGCGGTCGCAGCCGAGAACGAGCTGAAGTCTTCGGCCAAGCAAATCCTTAAAGCAGCGACTGAGACGAA